>CAKNXH010001073.1:561078-584035 GCA_932178445.1 Andricus quercusramuli
AAAAAACGTATTTGCGGCGACATCTTTTGGATATTTATTTATTTAGTTTCATCATTACCGACTTTCCTGACTTTATACTATGCGGACTTCTATCTCACGAACTCGTACTTCTTTGTTTGAATTTTTGGGGAAAATAAATTTTGGGAGAAACAAAATTTGGGTGAACTGAGACCTTACCGCCAAGAAATCTTTCAACTGTTTCAACTTTTTTGATTTTGAGATTCGGAAGTTAGCCAATAAGCTCTGGTAATCCGCTGGACCGCTCGGTTATCCGAAATGGTAATCCACGGTAATCCGCATAACTCAATTGTATCTGGAGTAATCCACTTGAAAGTCAGATTAATCCACTTGTAATCGAGAAAGTTCGGAGTAATCCGTAGTACTCAAGAGTAATCCACTTGAAAATCCAGATAATTGGAAGTAATTTAAGTAATCCAAGTAATCAACTTATAATCTATATTTTTTTTAGTTGAAATTCATGTATTTTGGTGAAATTCGCCTTTTTCAGTAGAAAATTAATCTTCCTCGTTGAAAATTCACGGTTTTGGTTGAACATTCCACTTTTTGGTGGAAAATTAATCTAATTTGTAGAAAATTGATTTTTTTTCAAAAACTCATTTTTTGTTTGAAAATTCATTTGTTCTGATGAAAATTCGTCTTTTTGGATTGAAAATTTAACTATTTCGATCAAATAATTTATTTACTTGCTTGAAAATTTAACTATATTATTCAAACTCGTTTTTTTTATTGAAAATTAACTTAATTAACTTTTTAACTGGAAATTTAACTTATACTTTGTTGATTGTAAGTTTTTCTTTTTCAATTGAAAATTCAACTAGTGGGTTGAAAATTCATCTATTTTGATTAAAATGTGTCGTTTTTAGTAAAAAATGATCTTCTTGGTTGAATAATCAGCTACCTGGTTGCTATTCAAACTACTTGTTGAAAAATCATTTTTTAGTTTTTTGGTTTTAGTTGAAAATTCCTCTCTTTGGTTGAAAATTCTTTGTTTTTTGGTTGAAAATTTATTTTCAAAATGTAGATTTAACTATTCCAGTATAAGATTCTTAATTTTAAATGAGAATTCTGCTTGATTAAAAATTTGACTATTCTGCTGAATATTCGATATTTTTGTAAAAAAACAAATTTTACAATAAAAATGCAAGTTCTCCATTTAGGTAGAAAATGTATATTTTTCAGTTAAAAATTTAACTGTTTCGATAAAAAGTTATCTTTTTAGTTGAAAATTTAACTGATTGGTTAAAAATTCATGTATTATCCAATTCGTCTTTTTTGGTGGAAAATTAATTTTCTGGATTGAAAATTTATATTGTTGGTTAAAAATTCAATTATTTCGTTAGAAATTAATCTACTTTGTAGAAACTAATCTTCTCGGTTATAATTGTATTTCGCTTGGTCGAAAATTCAATTCTTTGGTTAAAATATAATCTACTTCATAAAAAATTCGACAATTTTGTGAAAGTTTTTTTTTCTGTTAAAAGTTTAACGGTTTTGCTGACAATATGTCTTCTTGTGCTAAAAATTCAACTAGTTTGTTAGAAAATTAAATTATTTGGTTGACAATTAACATTTTTGTTTCGAAAAAAACAACTTCATTGAAAAGTATCCTTTTTCTTGAAAAGTTAAAAGGTTTTGTGGAAAATTGGTCTTTTTGGTTGACTTCAACTGTTGTTTTTATCTAAAATTAAAATTTGTTCATTCTGAAATATCAATTATTACATTTTTCTTTGAGAATTTATCTCTTTTGGTTAAAACATAATCTACTTCGTAGAAAATTCCCGAGGGGTTGACAGCTCGTGAAGTATGGTGCACACTTGTGCTGAATTATCCTGAAGTATCTTGAAGTACGTGAAATATCCTGAAGTACATTGAAACATCTTGAAGTATCCTAAAGTACCTTGAAATATTTTGAAGTACTTCGAAATATCCTGAAGTACCTTGAAATATCTTGAAATATCCTTGAGTGTTTTGATTTATTGTGAAGTGACATATGGGAAAGAAAGGTAAGGTGGTTCGGACATCTTGAAAGAATGAAAGATGAACGACTGACCAAGCAAGTGTATGAAGGTAAAGTCAATGGCAGAATGCCCAGAGGTAGGCCGCCGAAAGAATGGTTAGAATCTGTGAATGAGACACTAATCCGAAGAGACATAAGAAGCCATAGACACACAAGAGCTTGCATGAAAAAATGCATGGACGTGAAGGAAGCTAGAGTAGTATGCCAGGACAGAAAAGTGTCGCGACAAATAGTTTGTAAACAGAGTAAGAATGGAGTGAATGATGCCTGAAACATACACCTAGGATACTAATGGGCCCAAGTGGGGAACCATGCATAACAACCTTGTGAGGCTCCTCACTTGGGGTGATCGCTAGAGAGATTGATCAGCAACCTGGGTCGGACCAGTGTTGCGGAATGAACTTGTCATTTAAATAAATAACACGAGAATTCCAGATCAATCTAAAACGTATATACCTCACACCTTTATACCCATATACCTTATACCCATATACCGACCTACTTTATACCTATATACCTATTCACTATTTTCCAACCGAGCAAGTCACGCCTACCCCGAAAGGGAAATGGCTTAATGGTATAATAATAATAATAATCTGAAATTGCTTGAAGTATGTGAAGTAAACAGAGAAAAATGGATGTTTAAATGTTCAAAGGGTAAGATCGTACCGCCTAATATGCAGATATTCATGCCAAACATCTACTATCCTTTTGAGATGTTAGGTGTAAAAATATTTTTATGTTGAGCTGAAACACATCAGATGTTAAAATCGTCTGAGCGCATGCGCATCGCGCATCGGAATTGCACGACTATATTTGACGGCTATGTAATTTCGATGTTACAATTATGGAATATTACAATTTATGACCATTTTCAAAGAATCAAAATTAGCCATCCTACTATTATACTACTATTATAGTCTATAACAGCCTTAATAATTAAGGCTTTAAATAGTTTTCAAATTGCGATGAGCCCTTTGAAGAGCATCGTAACATAAAAAAACATCTTTCTTTTTGCAATTTCTGGTGCATACATTTTTTATTTTTTGACTATATACAGAAAAACATTTATCATGTTCTTCAGTAAATTTTCAATTTTATAAGCTGTTTTGTAGGCTAAACAGCTCTTTCTGTTCTCATGAAATCAAAACCAAAATAAAAAAGGCAGATTTTATAATTTTGCTTTTTTTTACATTTTTCTATTCTAAACCAGTTATCAGATGCAAGAAAGTCATTTCTTATACACAAAAAAGGGCTAAAAAGTTTTAAAAAAATTAAAAAAGCTTAGTTGTTTAAATGGTTTAGTTCTTAATACAAACGCTATAAATTTGAAATTAGTTTTCTTTTTATGTTTGTACCTACAATTAAACAATTTTAAAGGTTATAGATTACCATTACAAATGCAGCTGCAGGTATTAAATTTAAAATGCGTTGAATCAAAGATATATTCCGAAAAGAAAACTGCACTGTAAAAAAAAGTGGTTGAAAATTACCGCATTAATCATACTTCTAATTTAGACTCCTGGATCTTTTGGATTTTTTCCTAGTGTATTTCTGTGCTAAAAGCCCCACACATGTGCAGAAAAATGTTTAAACCACCAACTATAAAGATAATTTCATTCAATACCAAAATTATAATTTTTAATATGCGCTGTATTCCCACTTTCGATTCCTGGGTCTTGGCAATTTTTTTTCTATTGAATTTTTGTCACTGCAAAAGTTTTTACGTACTCGAAAAAATTCTCCTGCTATTTACAAATAAAATAACATTTTTTACAGAAAACAGTAGGGGTGAACTAAACATGAGTTATCTCTTAGGAAATAATTGATAAATATACGCAAAAATTGCGAAGACTTTTTTGACCTTCAGGTATGCATTTTGCATTTTGCATTTTGAGCGTGGGTAACCATGAGGCTGCATGTTTATGAATTCAACATGTTTTATTCTTTTTTAGGATCCTAATACGTTACTTTTTCGCACTGTATCGAAATCGCGCCTCAATATTCATGTAATAGTGGTGTAATAATGCGTAAAAATAAATTTTTGGAGAAGCGATTTAACCTCAGAGTTCAAATTTGATCGGAAAACTTAAAAAACTGCGAAATGTTCGGAAATGTAAACTGGCGAATTGTTGCGAAATAATCAAAAAATTTATTTTAAAAAATGATTTAAAACGATCAAACATACAAGTTTGATATGTAATGATGTAAAGTTTCCGGAAGTCACTTGAAACATACGGAAATACCTTGCAATATCCTAAAAAACCTTGAAATATGAAATATTTAAAAATATTCTGGATCATCTCGAAGTATGTGAAATATCTTGAAGTATGCGAAATATCCTGAAGTACCTCGAAATATCTTGAAATATCCTGAAGCATCGTAAAATATCATGGAGTATCTTGAAATATCCTGAAGTATTTTGAAATATCATAAAGTATCTTGAAATAACCTGAAGTATCTTAAAATACGTGAAATATCCTGAAGTATGTGAAGTATCTTGAATGATGTGAACTATCCTGAAATACGTTTGAATATTTTGAAGTACCTTAAAATATCTTGAATTATCTTGAAATATTCTGAAGTATTCTGAAGTATCCTGAAGTATTTGAAATATCTTGGAGTATCTGAAATATCATCTGGAATTATCTTGAAGTCAGAAGTATAAGATGTACACTTTTCAGTCGAAGTGTCAACCCCTCGAAAATTCCACAATACTGTTAAAGAGTCAATTTTTTTTTACACTTCATAATTTCAGTTGAAAATTCATCACTTTGTTTGAAAACTTATTTATTCTATTGAAAAATCATTGCTATTTAATTGGAAATGTATCTTTTCAGTTGAAAATGTATGTCTTTTTTTAATCATTTGTCTTTTTCGATAGAAAATTAATGTTCTTGATTTAAAAAATCACTATTTTGTTGAAGTTTCAACAATTTTGTTGAAAAGTAATTCGTTTCATTTGAAAATTCGCGTAAATCTAGTTTATACGGAATAATCCACCATAATTTTATGTAATCCTATGTAATCTGGAGTAATCTGAGGTCATTTAGACTAATTATGCATTTAGAGGTAATCCAACGTAATCTGAAGTAATCCACCTCCGCTAGACCGCATTTTTAAAAGTTTTTTCTCCTTCGTAATAAGGCCATTAAAATCAACCTAATATATTTTCTAAATTCTTCCGAAACAAAGTGATTATACAACATTTCCTTTCGCCAATGTAAACAGTAGGTAATTTTTTATTGAAAAATGCAATAAATTGTCGTAAATCATGCAACTACCCCATTCTAATTTTGAGAATTTTTACATTCTCATCAGAGAAGGCATTAGATCTATGTAAAATTTGAACTTCTCTGTTTTTTCAAATGTCCACGTTTTGAGACACTCTGAACACAAAAAACGGGTTTTCGCAAATGTCTGTCTGTATGTGTGCGGGTGAGTTTGTGTATGTAGATTTTTATTTTGTTAGCACAATAACTTTCGAAACAATTGACAGATTAGATTGTGTTTTTGTATACTTCTCAAGTATCCTAAAATGAAGGTCATGTTTGTTAGCCAATCATTTTGGATAAAAATTCAAAAAGTGAGCGCTTTTTAAAAATTTTTAAAACCACTTTTTTCCAAATTAAAAAATTCTATGTGCGAATATTCGTGGTACTTGAAAATACAAACAATTTATCTCAATGACTTTTTTTCTATAGAAAAAAGTGCTGGAGTTATAGCATTTACAAAATTCCAAAAAACAAACGAAAATGAACATTTCAAGCCAAACAACGCTTGATATGAAAAAAATTAAAGAAAAGAACAATGTTTCTTTTTGAACACCTTACAATATTGTTATAAGACTTTTTTCAATTTTCTTGAAAAATCGAAAAGTCAAATTTTTATCGCACAAAAAAATAATGAAAAATAAAAAATTCCATTTTGCAGTCAAAATATACAAGAAACGAAAAAAAAAATGAATCGACAAAAATTTTACACTCAAAAAAGATCTAGAAATTTGTTATCAATCAGTTTTTGATGGGACGCGTAGTTTTTGTTTCATTTGCAAAAACTGATTTAAGAATAAAATAAAATAAATGTTTGAACAAATGAAATTTTGAAAATTGAAATCATTTGTTGATAAGATGCGTAATTTTGGTTTCAATCATGAAAAATAACATTAGCAATAAAAAAAATGTCAAAAAACGACGCAAGGTACGAAAAAAGATGAATTGACAAAAGTTGTTCAACCGAAAAAGATCTACAAATTAGTTATAAACTTTTGTTATAAAAATACATGTAAAGTAAAAAAAATATCTTTTTGGAAAAATGATACACGCTACAATAACATTTTATCTAACAAAAATTTTTGCCTAAGTTACATTTACAAATTTTGTTAGAACCACTTCACGCTAGGATGCATATTTTTGGTTCGAATCGTAAAAAATAACTTTGAACATAAACAAATTACAATTTATGGAAAAACGACACAAGTTGCAAGAAAATGAATAATAACAAAATTGTTTTTTTATGGGATGCGCACTTTTTTTCAATTAGAAAAACAAGAAAAATACGTCTGTTTATAACATTAATGCATTTTATGAATTGTAATAACATAAATTTATTAAAATGATACATTTTTCAGGGTAGCTGAGAATAAAATGTAATGCAAAATATGAAACAAATATAAAATTAATCATGATAAATACAATTCGTACTTTATTTTGCAATATCTTAATAAGCAATCACAGGCCGACGTACATAAATAAATGTAATATACATTTGATATAATAATGTTGAACATATAATATAGAAAACTTCGCATTTTGGACAAAATCGAGTGCGAAGCACGAGGTACGTGATAAGAATGTATTTGTTAAAGCAGAAGGAGCTTTAAAAAAAGAGAATTCACAATCACCAAATTACAGTTGTCGATACTTTGACGTTTAATTTTAAAAGGTCTGTGTGCAAATGTGGGGGAAATACAAAGACCGAGTGCTTAGCGTGAGGTGAATACAGTATCGAGAGCGAAGCGCGAGATAAATGTATTATAGAACGCGAAGCGCGAGAACCAACAATTGCGCGCCCCAGGCGCGCTCAAACTCGCGAGCCGCGCACGCGGTGTGCGACGAGAATGTGCCTGCAAAGCGGGCACATTTTTTTTCTTAGCACTTATATATGCTCCTACCGTGACACCTTTCAAATGCAAATTTTGTTATCTTCTTTTCTTGATAGAGACCGAACTTTTGTGTCCCCTATTATTATTGTGAATCAAGATCAAAATGATTAAACTATGCACATTTTTCCTTGTTCAATCGTAGTTTATTTAATGATAATATTTGATTGAATAAATCAAGTAATTTTTATAGGATGTCGAGGATCTTAAATTTCGATTAAAAAATACAAGATTGCCAAAACCAGGTTTGGAAGGAGCAGCTTGGACTTATGGTGTTCCTAGTCAATATTTACCAACGATAATTGATCATTGGCTTAACAAATATGATTTTATGAAGCGAGAAGAATATATGAATAAGTATCCTCACTTTATAACAAATATTCAAGGTAATTTTCTTTCTATTTGCCAAATATTATTTTAATAAAAAATATGGAAGAGAATGAGAGTTTAACCCACTGAGATCACCTGGGGTCCAAAGTACCTCAGGCCGATATCACGGCTAAGTATCTTAATGGCTAGTACGGTATCATTTTATTCAAATTTTTTCATCATACTAAATTCTAATTTAGCAAAAGAAAAATTGTTTAATCATGAAGAAGATAACTTAAGGTATGTCCAGAAAAAATTTTCAGAGAGAGGTGTGACCTCATCGGGTTAAGCGAGAAATAGAGAAATTATAGTTCTCATTAGATAAGGCAACAAAAAATTTATAACAGTTTGCAAAGCCTTGTATATCATTTAAATTTCCAGAACAGGTTTGTCTCTATTGATGTATAAATATAACTGCTTAGAAAAGTCTAAATTGGGTGAGGACGTGATATGTGAGCGAATGTGTTGTGTCTAATGGTTTCAAGTGAATTTGAAAATGTAAAAATCCAAACAGGATTATCAGAACCAAAGTGCTTTTTCTGAATAATTGAATTTCATCAAAAGAAATCTATTTATCACAAAATTTAAATGTAACTTTTTCATTAATCTCTGAAATTCTATCTTTTATTAATAGGTCTTGATATCCATTTTTTGAATGTAAAACCGAAGGATGTGAAGGGTAAAAAAATTTTACCCTTAATAATGCTACACGGTTGGCCTGGATCAGTAATGGAATTCTATAAAATATTTCCACTTCTCACGAATCCAAGACCAGAATATGATTTCGTTTTTGAAATTATAGTTCCATCTTTACCCGGATTTGGTTTTTCAAGTCCAGCTGTTAGGCCAGGTCTTGGAGCCGCTGAGATGGCAGTCGTATTCAAAAATTTGATGGAAAGATTAGGTTTTGAAAAATTTTATACGCAGGGTGGTGACTGGGGCGCAGGAATCACTGCTAGCATGGCTGCGATGTATCCAGAACGGTGAGCATTTTTTTCTGTATTTCAATCCTAAATTTTAATATTCTGTCGCAATCAAACACAAAAAAGATAAAGTTCAGTGCTGTCAATTTATTTCAAACGTCTTAAGAATATTTACCAATTCAGAAATGTAATTTCTGGAAAAATTAAATATATATGGGAAATTACCAACTATTCAAGTGAATTTGATTGAATTCAGCGAATTTCAGTTGAATTTCAATGAGGGGAAATTATAAGCGGGTCCGGTTTATTTATTTACTGAAAATTGAATTAATTTTATAATTACTTGTATTTCAGTATACTCGGCATACATTCAAATATGTGCTTACTTATAGCACCTTGGAATTTCTTTAAGACATTTTTATTCAGTTATTTCCCTTCATTTATTATGCCTCAAGAAAACGTTCATCTAACGTACCCACTGAGTAAGCACTGGTTATTTAAACTAGAAGAATCAGGATACTTTCATATTCAAGCCACAAAGCCTGATACCGTAGGTACGAAATATATTTAAATTTATTTTGGTTTCTAACTTGGGAATTAAAAAGGTATAACTTTGAGTTTTTTTCCGTTTAATTTCTTAGTCTATATATTATAATAATTATGTACTTCATTGTTATTGCAAAAATAAAACAAGCCATTTTTATATTCTTTATAGGTGTTGCACAAAGCGATTCACCAGTAGGAATGGCAGCTTATATTTTGGAAAAATTTTCGACGCTTACAAATCCGGATTACAGATTTAAGGAAGATGGTGCTCTTTTTGAAAAATTTACTCCGGACGAACTTATCGATAATTTGATGTGGTATTGGATGCCAAACAGCATGGCCACTGCTATGAGAATTTATGCTGAAACTTTCAATAAAGAAATTCTGAAAACTGGCGCTTATCAGTAAATATTAATAATTATATTTATTGCATAAATATGCTATTCATGATAAAGGCAAATCCGAGCTAGTAATTTACAAAATTTATATCATTTCATTTTTTCAAAATTAACGAAACTGAGCAAATTCTAGGGGTTCTTTTAGAGAACTTCAATATTTTTCAACAAAATTGTTTCACTGTGAATAAACTAAAATTTGAGCTGTGAGATTGCAATTAGATGAGACACTAAGCATTGAAACCGATTTTTGTTTCTTTCACAGAGCACCCATAAATGTGCCTTCTTCATGTGCTCAGTTTCGCCACGAAATTATCTACTTGCCTCCATATCTTCTTAAAGATCGCTACAGAAATTTAATTCGAGCAACAAAATTCTCACAAGGTGGACATTTTGCAGCGATGGAAGTACCAGAACTCTTAGCTGATGACGTTTTAGCCTCCGTGAAGATTTTCGAGGAAATTAGAAATAATACAAGTTCATGATAAAATAGTTTATAATTTATTATTGTAGTATCTTCCATTCTTGTTATTACAAAATTGTATACTTTTTTCTTCTCTTTCAAGCTTATGTAATTTGAATTAATTTGACGGCTACTTTAAAAAAATTGCTTTAATTAAAAACTAAAAATAACATCTATCCATTCTTTTGATTTGTGATAAAATCAATGTTTTTAATTTAAATTATGAATATCTTTATTATAATACATTTCATATCACGACACTTGTGTATTTTAAATTTAGGATTTTTTAACTTTGAAAAGAAAGATCGATCGTCATCTCAATCGTCAGAAAAGCTGATTATTTAGTATTTAAAGAGTTGATAAAAAGTTAAGAAACTTAATTGAGCTGTAACATATACCTTATCTTCTGAAGTACCTCTCAAATTATATCTTTTTCACAAAAATTTAACATCTCTCCTTTCTTATTTTTTAAATAAATTTATTTTTGCTCTCCTCTCAAGTATGAAAATTATTTCAAAATAATGTTATAAAAAAATGGGGGATACCTTTTTCTTAAAAAGGTATTATTTTTAAGGGTGGCACTTTAGAATATAATAATCGAGGGGTCGACCACTCGGATATTCCTTGTACACTCACTCAATATTCCCATATATTCTTTCAGTATTCCCAGATATTCTTCATATTCTTGATATTCTTTATATTCCCAAATATTCTTCATATTCTTTATATTCCCAAATATTCCCTCATATTCCTACATATTCCCACATATTCCGAAGTATTCCTAAATATTCACAAATATTCTGAAATATTATATTCCCCAATTTTCTGATTCTTCCCTTCCGTTCACCGATTGTATTCGTATAGCATCCTATAGCTTTTTATCTGGAACCTTTGCCGATGTTTAGTCATAGTTGAGGTCAGAGTCAGTGATGCGCAAGCGCCAATCTAGTCATGATCTTTAATTGACATGTGATCGTATCAGTACATTAATAAAAAGGAAATTTACGCTTTATTTTGTAAAAAGCATGCACCTATACACTTATAGTGTTGCTATTCAAAATATATCTACCAGTCTGTTGATAATTTCTGTATTAGATTATATAGATTTTCGGGAACACAACCATACAATGAATAACACTTTTTAGGTTATTTTTAGGTTATGATCTAGAAAATATGAGCAATTTCATGGTAAGCTTGATAACAGATGGAAAGAAGAACAGCCAAAACAAGAATCACGGACAGAGATATACAAGTGATATCAAATTGATGGCATGCTATAATATTCCAAGTTGGAGGACCGAAACAGTACAACTTGTTAAGGAACAATCTTCC
The DNA here is from genome assembly GCA_932178445.1 of Andricus quercusramuli. Lineage (NCBI taxonomy): Eukaryota > Metazoa > Arthropoda > Insecta > Hymenoptera > Cynipidae > Andricus > Andricus quercusramuli. The sequence continues at coordinate 572,306 of CAKNXH010001073.1, forward strand.
CGGTTCACTACCATCAATAGCATGTTTAAAGCGTGTTTACGCTCGTAATAAACAAATCCCAAGGGGGTTAGTTGTTGAATCCTTTATTGTGCAGCCAACGTTTCGAAAACATAATGTTTTCCTCATCAGGACAAATATTTTTCGACGTTCATCAACATCTCTACTAAATACAGATTCCTATTCCTGCTCTTCTTTGCTTAAAAATCTTCATTTTCACGCTACATTTTGTTTAAATTAAATTGTTGTCTTAAATATACTAAAATTCATGTTGTCAACTGTAAAATTTTCGTTAGTTTTGTTAAAATTAAATCGGAAACATAACAATCCTCCTTTTTTATTTGGTCTGAAGTATGTCAAAAACAATATCTATTATATATTATCATTAATTGATATCACTCAGACAATCAACATCGCTTAAAACAACATCATTAATCTAACTAAATTCCAAGGGAATGTGAGATACGCTTCGACCAGTTGTCCAAGTTTCTTTCTACAAGAGGCTACCCAAAGAAAATATGGATCAGCGAAGATGGAACCAGAATCATACATCGAGCACAATATGACACAGCTACTAATCAGATCGTTGGTTTTGTTCCCAATCTTAATTCTGAAGGATTACCAAAAATTGGATCGTTTTCAGCTAATTCAGCAGCACAGATACGCAGCTATTTTGAAAAGTAATCACTAAGTAATTATGCCTATTGTATCATGGCACAACCTTTGCGTGACAAAGCTCCTACCTTTTGCATTGCACTATTTGGAAGCAACAACAAGTTTCAAGCTGTTGATGTGGCTAATAGATGGAAGTGGATGTCTAAGGAAGCTAAGAAATATGGTATTTCCATTTTGGGCTATTCCTCAGACGGCGATACTCGACTTTTGGGTAGTATGCAGAAATACACCTTTTCCATCGAACAATCACGTAAGTGGTCTTCGAGATGGCCATGTTTCAAAGCTTGCGAGTTAAGTTCCACGATTTGTGTGCAAGATCACATTCATATTGGTACCAAATTAAGAACTAGATTTTTGAAGGCTTCTATATTATTACCTTTAGGTGATTTCCTAGTTTCACCTGCGCATGTCAGAGACCTAATAAGGACAATCAGCAAAGATCAACATAATCTCTGTGAAACAGACTTGAATGGTATGGATAAAATGAAGTTCAGATCAATGGAAAAGATGTATCAAGAAAGATTTTCTTTTTCTACCTTGGTTGTACAGCAGCCAAATTTTTGAACAATTCTTTCGCTGTGCAAGATCCATGACTTCCACCTTGTCAACTGTTGTCAATTTCACAATGCTAGAACTCTTACACCGTATCCGTCGAATTTAGTTTCAAGCTGAAACGGAAGTTACTCTTGGTGATAAATATTCATTTCCATCTAGTCATCGCTCATCGAAGACTCAATCTGAAGAATCTAAACTGTTTATATTACCAAATAATGAAAACATCGAAAAAGTAATTTCTGAAGCCAAGTCATTTGCCCTTTTTCGTGCTAAAAGTGTTGGAATGACATTTTCAGAGATTCCGGAACCTGCATTCTCTTTCGAATCTTTTGTATCTGAGCCCGATGTGGACGAAGACGAAGGATGTTTACCAGTATTAACAGACATTAGTAATGACGAATAATTTGAAGAACAGGCTGATATCAATGTAACGGAAACTGAGTGTCAAGATGTATGCGAAGATCTATGCATAGTATCCAGTGGTGCTCTAGGAATTAAAACTTTTGAGAATGTGGATCTTTCCCCTAATCGTATATACGTAAAAGTCTTGGATGGTCTTCAGGTCCCAGTGATTATAAAGCAAACAACATTATGTTATCTCTTCAATAAAGATGGCACAAAACTGAGCAGTGACCGATTACAACGAGTAAAGGCTCCTGAAGTTGAGGGATCTTTTAATACTCCATATCCGGAAAAGGCGTCAATAACGAGAGAATAAACCGTATACGACGATGACTGGTGTGTTTTTTCAACAAGCGATACAAAATCATTTCTAATTGGGAGAGTGTTAGCTTTCAGTTATATAATAATAATAATAAATCTTTATTGAGTTCGTAACAAGAAGGATATGTACATGGCAGACAGAGTTAACATAAGAACCCAAAGGGCGAGGTACAGCTTAAAGCTGTTTTCAAACCGAAATACATCGAAATACAAAAGTGGAAATACATCGAGGGAGTTGCAATATTCCAAATATTCAGCACCTGCCCAAGGACCTAAAGAAGGAAAAGGTGTAGGTTGTCAAGCTGAAAATAATTAATTACTTCAGCCTGATTTTACGTTTTTGCTTGGCTATCACAACATATCGTAATACGTATGTACTATTCCTCGTCCTCGAGTACTAAACGGTTCTCTTACTGTTGATAAAGGACTTTTTTCAAAAATTGTATCAGTGTTTAAGGCTTTTAAAAAGAAGCGATAAGTTTACGTCATATGTGATATTAAACTGTAAGTTTAGTACATATAACATACACGTATATATAAGTAATTTAATATGCATAATTTAAATATATTCCGAAATATTCTCCCATATTCCATCATATTCCCTCATATTCCCTCATATTCCCTCATATTCTCTCATATTCCCTCATACTCCTACATATTCCTTCATATTCCCATATTCTTCATATTCTTTGTATTCTCAAATATTCCGATATATTCTCTATATTCCCGAATATTCTTTAGGGAATATATTCCTCGTACACGAAAAATCAGAGTGGTCGACCCCTCGATAATAATACTCTGCAGGTTACATGTGCTAAAAATCGTAAATTCAGGTATTTTTAACATCTCACTGGCTCATGAAAGAAAAACATCCCATAATTTTATATAAATATATTTCTTATCTTTTAGCCGCACAATGATTTTGTAACAAAGTAGTTTGTTTGAAAGTTTTGGAAAATTGACAAATTTGTAATGCAAATTCCAATTTTATTTTATAGTATTCTATCAAATTAATTTTCCACGGGTTTGGAGCCTTTTATTTGTCTCGTATAATTTTTCTGTTGTTTCACTGGTATGTTTTAGGTTGATCTTGCTTCAGGAATGTATAAACAAACTTATATTTATGCTTACACTAAATACAATAATAATAACAATAAACACATTATTAAGCTAATACAACGTTTAATTATCTTTTTGGTATACTTAATCTGTTAAGTTGAACGAAAAAAGAAAAAAATGTGATAACTATAAACAATATTTTTTTTTTAAATAAGTATGTTTTATTATCTTGTAGGTACTTGATTTCTTAAGTTTACCGAAAAAAATGGGGTTAACTTTTTCTCACGAAGTATAATTTCAGGGAGTAAGCCTTACAGATTTATATAGAACATAAATTATCTCATAATTTTTCTTTTCTCAAAAAAAAAGTGTATGCTCGGGCAGCAAACTTCACACTCGTGCGGGATTGACCAACTTTTCGCCCCTGCCACACACGATATTTTTTGTCCTAGTGCACGATAAACAAGACGTTAAATATCCGTTATGGGCTTTTAGAGCAATACGAAGTTTGCAACGATAAGCGGTCGGTAAACACATTCCCGCCCGCTGACACGGATTGATACGGGCACTCTCGAAGTGCGCATGCGTCACCGTCGTCGGGCAGCCATTTTACACGTTCCGAAGACTCTACAGACACGAAAGCAGGGACGGCAGAACAGAAATTCTCGGATCCGGTGAACGCTATGTTGAGGGTGGGGGGGTGGGGGTAAACAGACAAAGTTTTCAAATAATTTTTTAATTCCTTTCGTTTTCTTATTTGGCAGCGAGTGTATTAGTTCGTTTTGAATTTTTTTGGTTGAACTCATTCATCAGTGGCTCCAAAACGAGTTCTTTGGTCATCTCATAATGTAAAGTGTTGCAACATCGTTCAAGCCAGGGACGAACTGGGACATCAATGCGGCCCTGGCATTTTGTACCTAAGCGGCCCTTTTCGGCCGTGGCTTCTACAAAAAAAAAAGCCGATAGACAAGCGTGGCCATGGTCATGGTCCTGGTGGCCCCTGTACTAAATGCGGCCCTGGGTATGCCCTCGGCGGCCCTCCAGGCTCGCGGCCCACCGGGAAATCTCCCAAATTCCAGATGGCCAGTCCGTGCCTGGTTCAAGCGATCCTGTAGCATTGTTGAACGTAGGTAATTCTTCAATTTTCTCAACGAGGAGAAACTTCTTTCATTTGTGCAGGTTGAACCAGGCACAGTGAGCAAGAGTTGAGTGAGCTTTGAATACTCTCGGACTAGTTCAGCACACCATTTGTTCCCTTTCAAGAAGGTCACCACATCTTTGGTACTATTCAATTTAACCTTCTTTCGCTTCGATATGTCCAGGAATATTTGGCGATCTATGGTTAAATTTTCTTCATTGAAATTCTCCCGATAGAACTCCTTCATTCTTGTCATATCTACTTCTTATCCAATTGAAAAATTCTAGAGTTCTTCAGGATGGGAAAGAGTGCTGGCATGGAAATGTTCTTTTAATGATGACCGAACGCAGTCATAAACTTCATAAAATATTTTCGAATAATACTCTTTAGGAGTATTAAACTGATGAGCTGAATCAGGATTAGCATCAATTCGTCGGCTGACTGTAAAATGGCGTGGGAGTTTCGGTTCTTCTAATTCAAGGTCCTGAAGAAAATGTCAGAAGAAAATGATACTCAAAGGTTACCATATGCTTTAGAAATCCATTGACCTTTGCCGAAATGCTACTGTCAAGCTTGCAACGTTCTCTAAGGGCTTCGGAAATCTTCAAAGCTGCAAGATAATTATCTTTTTTTGCAACCTTTTCAGAGAAAAAATCCGTCTACACGATCTGAGAACAAAAAATCGCCAGGTCATGAGTCCATGTAAATTTAAAAATTTTTTAAAAACGTGCGTTTCATGTATAATTAATGTTGCTACTTAATTGTCACCTAGTCGGACAAAAGGGAGCAAGAGAAGTAATTTTCCCATGGTTTCATCGAGGTCAGTTTCTTCTAAGACAATTACATGGAATTATTTGAATTCAGCAATGCGTTTGGGTGAGTCTCGGATGAAATTGATCAGATCTTTGGTCACACCAATGAAATTTTTCGCAGGAATCAAGTCTTCCATTGCATCTTGAACTCCTAAGTTGAGTCTATGAGGACCCTTGAGGAGCCCTCGACAATTTTAAATAAGGTCTCCGACATGGTATTTTTCGTGTCAAAAACCCACACAAAATTTCTTTTATCGATAAATTCTCGTAGACAATTCTTATCGATATTGAAACTTGTTCCAGCCGAGATATATCTAAAGTTTCGTCGATCGTGAGAACGGAAAATGGCGCTGCTTTTATTTCTTGTAAATTTTTCACTTTTATTGTTGGTACTAAGAGTTCTAAAATTTCATTTTGGATGTTGCTATAGATACCTGTTTTTGGCCTTCACGCTTAAGCCATTTTTTCAATTCCGGCACATCCTCAGACCTTGCTTCGAGTAATTGACTGAAATTGGATTGCTCATCATCATCACAACCTCTTAGAAGCAGACCTTGTGAACCGAAAAATCTAATATAGTGGAGAAAATAGTTCTCAAAGCTATTCTATTTTCCATAATTATTTTTCTATTTTCTGATGACAAGCAGACACCCACATTCGTGAATTTTGAAGTTACTATCAATTCGTGGGCCCTTCGATGGAAACTACCTTTTTTATGAGATGTTGAAGCTCTGTACGCATTTTTCCAATGAGCGAAACCGTTTGTTACAAATGCTGTTTCGATCACTCGGCAATGGAAACCGTTTCTCCACAGCTAATGTACAAATTTCGCAGAAAGCCACACATTCATTCTTCACGTCTTGCCAATCATATGTTATCTGCCAACGTTGAAGTACAGCCTCAGATGGGTTTCCTTTACATATAAATATAATTTCAAAATCAAGAATTTCAAACCGAAAATATGCCACCGTATAATTATAGGTAATTGAAATTGCGCATTCGCAAAGACTTCACACCGATTCAGATTTCCCGATCGTTTATATTTGTTCCCGGGTAGCCACTGATTAACAATAATACAAACTTTTTGTTATTGTTAATCAGTAAATTACGCCGAAATTTACCTCCGTTTTCTTCACTGTTTTTGCCATTACAATTTGAGCCGGACACAACCAAACTCTCACACTTAGAGGTTAAAACACTCGCTCCAGTAGACACAGCAACAGGCGTCTCTTCAAGATCATTGTTATTGTTTTCTACTATTTTTCCTGTCGCCAGTTTAGGTTCCTCCACAAATCCTCTCTTAACCGTGAGAAATTTCCTCATATTTGACACTTTGCGAATTCTCTTCCATTACACTGAGAAACCCTTGTTTGTATTTCTTGTTAAAAATCACACTAGATTTCACTATCTGAACTTTGCAATGAGAGGCAAAAAGCAAATTTTAATAATATTTACTAACCTCAATAGTAACTCGTAGCTACTTAAAGAATTATAAAATATATTGGAATAAAAGTTAAAACAATTGCATTTATTGTAAAAGACATTTGAAGTATTTATTAACCTCTGTAGTAAAACTGCAAGTCTGCACTATTTACTAATTTTGGTAGGAGAAAATAGTAAATTTGTTGGATTAATATCTGTAGAAGATAACAGTATTTACAAAGTGCTGTAGTAAAATGATGCGCAGGGACCGTGCGCACCGAATTACTAACTGGTTAGCAAAATCTGTTACAGTGGGAATAGTAAAAAAAATAAATACGTGTTGCTAACTTTCACACAAGCCTACCTACACACATGTTCTACATTTAACGCATAATTCACATCTATTTAAATTAAGAATTGACAACATTAGAAATTACATATATGTATATATTCTTAAAAGATAGTATTTTATATTATAAAGCTGAAACAGAAAAATCGGGTTAGAAGAAAACGAAGCTGGCGGCAATCGAACACGCGTCTCCGGGACAGCAGTCGGGCGATGATCCATCTACCTATAAGACATTGTGGGACTCAGAATGAAAACTTCCATATGACCTAAATGATAGAAAGTTTATTGGTTCTAACTCATTTAATCCTTAATTGATTAATATTCATGATATTTTTATAATTTTAAACAACAAAATTTTTAATGTAATTAAAATAAGTAAATATTTTTTTTTAAATTATGTTTTTTTGCGGATTTTGCATTGAAACATAAATTAGATGTCATTTTCGCAACCTAAAAATATGATCGGCGATCGACAAACGTCAGATGCACTCGGCCGCGCTCGGTCCAAGGCTCGATACTTTCTGCTAAATCAGTTAGTAATATTTAGGACCAAATTTAATAATTGGTATTAACCTTTGTTACAAAAAGTAGGAAATGTCCATAATTCACATCGTGTTCCTACAGACAATAGTAATTTCTTCTACATATTTAGTATATTATGTTATTTAAAATACTTATTACTTTTATTTTTTTTTTACAATTTATTAATTCCTCTACTAATTTTTCCTACATCGGATTTTACTACCGAGAATAGTAAGGATTGCTATTACCAAATAGGAAATCTTCTTATAAAAATAGTATAACTTATTATTTATGTATTAAAATGTCAAAATTTAAGCATTTTGCCCCCATTTGCTATCCGTTTTAGTAATTTTTCTAACCTAAAGTTTCTCAGTGTAGTCGCAAACACAACTGCATTTTACTTCGGCCCTAGGAAAAGTTACTTCAGGGATGGTTATTGGTCACATGAAAGATTACCACACTTTACGCTCATGCAATCTGGTGGCCTCTGATTGGTTATGAAAATGCTTGCGACCAACAGAAACCACTGAATTAACTGGTGGCCTAAAATCCACTGTCATGAGGCTGAGGCAGTCTAATTACAAGCAAGTAAAGTATAGGGTTGTTCCGTGCAGGCTGACCAGCAAGACATGGGCACTGTGGTTACGCGAGACCATTAATAACTTGCATAAATTATGATCGGGCCTGAACTTACAACTTTGGACAACGCGGGAGCATTTCCGTGCTTTTCCTTTCCCACTTTTCGGCTCCGATTTTAGATGATGCTCCGATCTAAAGGACCCTGAGCGAGCCCGGGTCCGGTCGTCACTCTACCCATCGTACACCTCTTGTTGTCTCTGCACGAAAGTCGCGTTTATCGTGCACGTTGGACAAAAATAAGATTACTGAAAAAAGAAAAAATACGTGGTAACATTTTCCAAGAGTTATAATCTACGGGGTTAAGCCTTTCGAATTTTGTAAAACCAGATGTATTTTAGTTCAATAAATGTCGCAGAATCCCTCGGGGACGAAATATGTTGTTTTTCAGAGTAAATTAGGCGATACGTATTCTTCTGATTAAGAAAAATGTCTAAGAAGTTGTGCGTATTTGAATTTTGTGCTTCGATAAGGAAGATATCTTGTAAGTTTGATGCTGGCTAAATGAACTTTTGTGGCCAGAAAATTTTTTTTTCTAACAATCGAATTTTCTACTTTTTCTTGGAAACAACGGCAGGTACGAAAACATGTCAAGATAAAACTTTGCACGTCTAAAAAATTTATATTAAAATTGTATCTTGTTCAGAGATCGGAACCCCTAATTTTTAAAGGGTCCAGGGACTAAAATGGTCCAGCAAGGGTTTTGTCCGGACCTGGACCCATAAGAATTTAAAGGTTCCGGGTCCGCACCTGGACCCTAAGGAATTTAAAAGGTCCGGGTTCTGACCCGAAACTTCTAGAACAGACATGCCCAACTCGGGGAAATTCTCTCCGGGAACACATGTTCCACGCACACCTCTCTTTCTCCTAGAGAGCGGGAGTTGTGGTAAACTCTTGCGAGAATCTCTGCTCTGTGACGTACGCGTCTACCACGCACATGCGTCTACCACCTCTCCCGCTCTCTAGGAGAAAGAGAGGTGGACGCGAAACATGTATTCCCGGAGGGAATTCCCCCGATTTGGGCATATCTGTTCTAGAACTTGAAAGGTCCGGGTCCGGATTCAGATCCTTAATAAATTAAAGGGTCCAGTCCAGACTCGAACCCTCAAGGGGATTTATCAGAGTTATAAAATGGTATACCAGTTTCCGACCGCACGGTGGAATATTTTTTTCTGATATTTTGCATACCTCATCTAAATATTAGTCCGTTTTGCCGACTAGATTCGTTTTTTTTTCAAATGTTTATATTTGATGTTATAACCAAAAAAAAAAGAACAACAGAAAAAATTGCAGTGACGCTCAGTGTTAGCTGAGTGTGTATTTTCGCAGTCTGAACCTCGACCCTCGTCCAAGTTACGGGGCAGACGCCCCGGAACGCTTCGAATTACCCGACACGAATCACCCTTTCATTGTTATGAGATGCAGGCCGGTTCAAAAACTGAAATTATGAAAGCATCGTGAGATTCAATTTTAACTAGCAGAAATAGTTTATTCATATAATTTCAAGAAAGTGAAAAAAAGATTGATAAAAATTGGTTAATATTTGCAGTAATAATAGAAATGTTGAAGTGCACACGATAGTATATCCAGCTACAACGCAACGTGTCGAATCATGTGGAAAGAATGAACCTTTCATTGTTACGATATTCAGGCCGATTACGAAAACTAAAATTGGATATAATAACTTGATTCAATATTGATTAACAGAAATAGTTTATTCATATAATTGCAAGAAAGTGAAAAAAAGATTCTTGAATATCAGTTAATAATTATTTTTTTTCATTCAGACAATCTACTATCTATTTCAAAAGTCCTGACTCCTCTACAAATCACTGAGTAACTCAATAAAAAAAATCGCTTGAAAAAAGGAAAAACATCCTGTCAATCCTCATGTTATTACGAACAAGTACAATATCATTTGATCGCGATGCGTGCATAACTGTCGATGCAAATTTGCAGTGAAGGTGAAAAAACTTGGTTGAAAGCACCTTTTGTAACTTGGTCAAGTTTCGACCGTTGTATTTTGTGAAAAAAGGCAGGAATTCTTTTGATAAAGAATTATGCTATTATATGCGTATATAATATGCTATTGCATATTTTTTTTTTTGTGTTTTTTCTACGGTAGTCGACTTCAATTATAATCGATACGTTGAAGGGGTTGCCGTCCACTATTGTCAAAGTCGGTTGACCCACGCGATACATTATACAAGATGTACGAAAGTTGAAGAAAAAAAAGGTCACTTCATGAGGTGAACGATCAGGCAGGACATACCCTGGAATCCGCTGAGGGCATCATCGACTTGATTAGAAGGCTTGATTAGAAGCTGAGTTAACATCCTTCGCAGTGGCGGCGTAGGGAGGGCAGTGAGGGTGGTCCGCCCCGGGTGCCAAGCACCAAGGGGTCCCAATAAGGGGCAATAAGGGGTGACAAAACCAAAGTGTCACACCAAAACCTCCCCGGGTGACAACCCATGCTACGCCGCCACTGATCCTTCGCTTTTAATTACTGCCGACACCAAAGTTAGTAATATTTTCGAATTTTTCAAAAATCTACTCATAAATAAAACTTCAAGGTGAAGATTGATTGAACTTGATTTTTTGCAAAATAATTCATGCATTTTTCCACGAAATACTACGGTCTGAAGCTGACCAAGTTATTAAAGGTGCTTTTAACCACGTTTTTTCACCTTCACTGCAAATTAGCATCGAAAGTTATGGACGAATCGCGATCAAATGATATTGTACTCATTCGTGATAAAATGAAGATTGACAAGATGTTTTTCTTTTTTTCAAGCGATTTTTTTGATAGGGTCATTCAATGATTTGTAGAGGGGCCAGGATTTCTTAAGCAGACAGTAAGTACATCCTTCGATTTTTGCAACGATGTTCAATTTTTTTTACATTGAAGTGCGGTAAATTTCCAAGAGCACCTCGGTGAATTTTTATTTGTTTATCTCTCGGGAGAATTAATTAATTACGTAAGAAACAAAAGAATAAATTTTCGAGAGATCTCGGAAATGATAAATAAGTCATTCTATTTGTTCATTTTATAAGCAATGGAAATTAAGAAATTAAAAGTTTTGGCATTTTCCCGTTAGAAAACTCGGCTTTCGCCAATCGGAAGATTTTTTGTAATGGCAGGTGGATATAAATTGTAGGATGTATGTGTCTTTTAGCCTTAGGTAACCGATGTATTGATGTAGTAAAATGGATCAATAAATGGCTTTTTTGAATACGTGCAAAATTCATGACATTTAAAATTGAATGAATAGATAATAAGAATTATTTATTGTTAATTTTTACATAGAATTAGTGACAGAAAATCTGTCTCACAACAATTTGAAGCAATTTTAGTGCAAAAAAAGTATTTTGCAGGCCAAAAAGCCAAAGTTTCATATTTACTTATTTAATTGGTTTAGGATTTGTATTTTAGCGAATATAATTGAACCCATGTTCTTTTCAAGAATATCTGCAACAATTCAAATGATAAAGGAAAATTAAAAAATAAAAAAGCTCAAATTCCAAAATTTTCGAGAAAAAAATTCTGCATAATGTTTTATAGAAATTGTTACTGACAATCACTCTCACAATAATTCAAAGTAATTCCAGAAAAGACAAAACTTTTTCCAATAAAAACTACAATATTGTTAAATACCTACAAATCGTCATATTTAAAATTAAATAATAACAACTGTTTATTGCCAATTTTACATAGAAACAGTTGCTGCAAATTTCTCTCAGAAACGTTTGAAGCAGTTTCAGTCAAAAAAAAAATTTTCACTACACAGTCTTATACAGTGTTCACAGATCGTGGGAGCTGGCGGCCCCCACCACGACTCCCA
>CAKNXH010001073.1:589035-693495 GCA_932178445.1 Andricus quercusramuli
TGGGAGTCGTGGTGGGGGCCGCCAGCTCCCACGATCTGTGAACACTGGTCTTATATGTACTTATTTCATTTGTTTACAGATCAATAACTGTTATATTCGAACACACATAATTAAACATATATCACTTTTCTGAAGATCTATATAATTTCAGATAATAAAGGAACAACAGAAATAGAAAAACCACGAATTCAAAGACGACTCAAAGTCACTCTCACTATAATTTAAAGCATATTCATCGGAAAACAAATTTTTTCCAACAAAAATTATACTATTTGGCTGTTTGTTAATTTCATTTGTTTATAACAGTTAAAACAGATAATAATCGAATATCTTGCATTCTGGAAGTACTCTTGCGTCGATTTAAGATGATTTCCATTATATGAAGACCGTTGTTAAAGAGCAAATAATGATTTTGTGGAAAATCTCGATTTTCTCATACTTCGAGTAAACATTTAATAAATAAATCAATGAAAATGCAACAATCTCTGACCTAGGTGCTCTTGGAAATTCAGCGCACTTTAATTTTGAAAAAATTGCAGATTGGGGCAAAATTGAAGGCTGTAGACTTTTTTGAACAAAAAATGCGTTTCCTCCCACAGTGCGGTATATCTGGGCATACAATCGTTTGCACTTAAACATTTCTATTATTACTTCAATAATCAACCGATTTTTATGAATCTTTTTTTCACTTTCTTGAAATTATATGAATAAACTATTTCTGCTAATTAAAATTGAAAACCGTGATGCTTTCATAATTTCAGTTTTTTGAATCGGCCTCCATCTCATAAAAATGAAAGTGTGATTCGCTTCGGGGATATTCGACGCACTCCGGGCCGTTTGCCTCGTAACTTTGACGAGGATCGACGTGCAGGCCGCGAAAATCCACACTCAGCTTACACTGAGCGTCACTGCATTTTTTTCCATTGTTCTTTTCTTTTTGTTTATAACCAAGGCCGTAGCCAGGGGGGGATGATGCGTGTTTGATCCCCCCCCCCCCACGAGATTTTAGAAACATGTAGATAATATACATATACTCTCTTGTGTGTCGCTGCATAACACCCCTCCCGAAATTTCTTCTGCTGCATATCCCCCCCCCCCCCCGAAATTTTGTTCTGATGTATATCCCCCCCCACCCGAAATTTTTTTTCTGGCTAAGGCTTTGGTTATAACATCAAATATAAACATTTTTTCAAAAAACCGAATCTAGCCGCCAAAACAGACTAATATTTAGATGAGGTATGCAAAATATCAAACAAAAATATTCAACGGTGCGGCCGTAAACTGGTATACCGTTTTATAACGAACTTTGAAAATCTTGTTAAGCTGGTCGATTCTTCTGAAAGTGAGTGGGGGGAGGGGGCTTCGAAGAATAATGGAACTCATGGAATTTGAAGAATTCATTTAGTTAATGAAATTCAAAGAATTCATGGTGAAGTGTGTTGGGAGGAATGCGAATTAATTGAGTAAACGTTTTCAAAATGAATGAAAACTTGGCAGCACGTGGGTGTGTCGCGGCTGACTGACCAGCGGGTACTGACTGTCAGAAGAATGGGCCTAATGCCCCCTAGTCTGCAGGGTTGTCTGGCAACCTAAGATGCGTAGTAGCCTGACTAATTATATTTGATTTCAAATTCAGATTTAGGTCGTAGATACATTGCAGAATTCTAGACTTGATTTTGGAAAAATGTGTATAAATTTATGAAATATTAAATTGACGTCGATTAACAATTATCTGTTCCCTACACTTGGAATTCACGGAATTAACGAAGTTCATGAAATTCGCGGAATTTATGGAATTCACGGCATTCGAAAAATTCGTTGAATTTTATGAAATAAAGGAAGTCAAGGAATTCATGGAATTCAAGGAATTAATGGAATTCTTTCAAATCACCTTTGTAACATTCTCAAATATAATTTGAGGAACCTTTCACATTGGACCCGATATTAAAGGGTTCCTCAAGGTTCAGGTCCAGGATCTGGACCCTTGGGGATTGAAAGAGTCCGGGTTCGGACCTGTACCATGAAGAATTTAAAAGATCCGGGTACGGACCCTTAAGGAATTAAAGCGTCCAGGTTCGGACCTGGAACTTTAAGAACTTAAAAGCTTCGGACCCGAACCCTTAAGGAGGTACGGTCATGAACACACTTTTCTCACGGATTTGCTTAAACTTTCACTATAGATTCTTTATAATATTATCTAGACGTTTGCGAAATTTAAAAAGTATTCTCCTCTCCTGAGCTGAGATAATTAAGATCAAAGTTGAACCCTTATACACGTAAAGCCTATCCCAAGCATAGGAAAATGTTACATTTCTAACTCTAACTCGTAAACTATACTTACCGTTTTTTTTATTAATATATGTTAGAAGGGCATTTCATGAAGATTTTTGAAAAATTTCAGAATTTTTGCCCTCTTAGTTTGAGAATGAGATGTATGGAAAGTTTAAGAATTTTGAACTTTTCGAAAAATGAAAGAAGTACGTGGTAGCCATCCGGCAACGCTGTCGGAGAGCCTAGCGGCTCCGGTTCGGGCGCCTACGCCGGCCTTACCTACGACACTTTACAAAGATATTGCGCTCGTTCAAAAAAGGTCGTCAGTCCACATTAGTCACGAAATGCACTATATCGCAATGGATCATGTATTATATTATGATTCGGAATTTCCTGACTGCAGTGAATCATGTTTGTGGAATTTTCCAAACTTTTTAATTGATTCTGTTGACCGAATTAATTTCAAATCACGCAGGTAGTCTATGCTTAATTCACACAATCATTTACTACTCAAATATGTTCATTTTCAAAGGAAATAAGGCGAAACTTATCTTATCGATGAGCCGACAAGTTTTGTTTGACAAGTTATGAGTATTTGAATAAAACAATTAAGAACGCGGATTACCAAAAAATAAACCAAATTTTTGCGATCAGTGAGATAATGCTTAATCTAATGTAGATATATTTTTTACTGATTCTGAAATCAGAGAGAAAAATTAAATAATCTCTCGTCCTCTTTCGAAATTTATTAGAAAATTTAAGAAAAAGTTCAAATGTGACAAAATGATGGCGCTTTTTTCTGAAAATATTCAAAGTCAATTTAGAATTCCACCGTTTTTTGTCTCTTGATTTTTTTCTACAAATTCTCATTAGGATGAAAAAGTACAAATTCATAAATTCAGAAAAAGTGTCATATGATTTTAAAGAAAGTCTACAAGCAGTTGGAATAATCAATAGGAAATATATTTCAAGAACATTTTTTTGAATTGACTGAAAAATTAATTGAATAATTTTTTTAGAATTAATATTCTGCTTATGTTTAAATGTAATATTTATTATTTTCGATTTTTCGGAGCTAAAGATCTTTAAAAACTGTTGACTATTTCCTAAGTTATTTATAATTACAGAAAATATTTTTCCTGCCCCTTTTGAAATATCTCATTACGAAATATAAATCCTTCGTTAGGGGCTCATCTTTTCCAAAATTTTGAGTTTACAACCTAGTTTAGAGAAAAAGTTGTACTTATATCATTATCAGAATTAAAAGAAAGATAGAAAGAATACATGAATTACAGGGATGCTTTTCAGGCTATTAACCAGTGAAACTTTGGCACCTCCAAGAGCGCCGATGATTAAGACGATTAGCTTAACACAATATTACGGGTATAACCGTCACAACTCCCTTATAAGATCTTTATACCTCTCTTTCTTTTCTTTCTCCTTAGCTGTGACGTTTTTGTCAGTTGGTGCCGAAAATTCGATAACGAACATGGTTCGTTTCTCGAAGTCAAGGAGAACTATGTCAGGCCTCGAGTGCGCAACAGAAACAATTGTCGAGAATATGAAGTTTCAGTATAGACGGCACTTCTCATTTTCGACAATTGACTCTATTTCCCTAGGAGCATTTAGCGGAGCGGTATTTGGGCTAATTCCCTATGCCATTAGGCCATTTCCCTTTCGGGGTAGGCGTGACACTACCTGATTCGGGGAGTGTTTCTAGGTGGATAGTTTCTTGTAGTAAATAACTACAAGTGTGGGCTCACTACACCCACGACGAGCCAACAGCACACAGTACTCCCGAACGGTCACCCATCCAAGTACTAACCGCGCCCAACACTGCTTAACTTCAGTGATCTAACGAGAACTGGTTTTTTCAGCGTGGTATGGCATGGTATGGTATGGTATGGTATGGTATGGTATGGTATGGTATGGTATAATATAATAATAATAAAGCACTCTTAGTGCCGCATTGTGCCTTTGGATGTAGGTCGTTCCCGCATGAGTTGGACAACTAGATAGTATGTGTCCTAGATACTCGGGGTGTGCATGACATGCTCTGCAGCTATCATCGGGAATATTTTGGCTCAAAATGTGGCGACGGTACTAGACTATACTTGCTAGATTGGAAATGAACCGTCTTGACATGCCAAAATGAAACCCTCTGTGTCCGATATTAATCCGGATGATTTAAGGAAAGCAACGTTAGCTCATACGACATCAACTGATCCTCGACATTTCTGTAGAAGATGCCGTGCATCCTCTTGTCGAGGGGCTGTTCGTGGAAGTTTTTCTCATGTGCTTTCTTAATCCGGGCCTTCAGGAGTGAGTATTCAAGATGGATAAAATTTGATGCATTCTGCTCACCCCTGGTATTTAAGTCAAGGCCGAGTGTCTCAGCAGCCTCCTCCGCTGCTTTGTACAGAAACGCCCCTTTGCCCGCTTCTTCATGTTTCCTGACCATTTTTAGGAAGAGGGTCTTGTCCATTTGCAACTATACGTGCTGTACCCAGAATAATCCTGTTGTGAAGACATTCAAGATTAAGTATTCCGCGACCATCTAGGCGGCGTGAGATGTAAAGTCGCGGAACAGAAGACTTAAGGTGCATGCTTTTGTTCATGTGCGAAACCTTTCGCGTCCCGATATCAAGGGATCTGAGCTCGTCCTTCATCCATGGAACCACTCCGAATAAATAGAGTACTACTGGGACGGCAAGCATGTTCGTTGCAGATACTTTGTTCTTAGCCGACAGTTCGGAAGACCAAATCTGCCGGATAAGACGTTTGTATCTGCTTCGGAGAGTATTCTTTATAGATGTCACGTCCTGAATGCGGCTCTGTAGCACGCCCAGGTATGTATATGTCTCTCTGTACAGGTCTCTCTCTGTACAGGTTCCTAAAATTAGGCAACAGTATTTTCTCCTCTGTGATGCTTCCGAAAAAGTAGCATCCCACAGGAGAAACGCTAAAGCGCAAACTCGAGAACTCCCACGCTCACGATCTTACGTAAGCGTGGGAGGGCAGAGTGAATAAAAAGCGAGCCCCGACCGAAAATTCTCACTCTATATTCGATCTTTACTCTAACACAGTTAAAGATCATAGGGTCGAAAAATCTTAGTGGTACGGACAGAAGGGGAAACCTTTCATTGCTGTACTACTGCCTGCCTTGAAATATTCGGTTTTACCGGGGATTTCAAGGCATTTTTCGATAGCGATCCTAGCTGTGCTAGAAGAAAGCGATTTTCGTGTGCGACTTTGAGCGATTTTGCGTTTGTTTTATCTGTGCATTTTATTATGTTTTTATTTGTGCATTTTTTTGTGATTACCTGATTGTGCCGCGTTTATAAAATTTCTCATTTGATCCTTGCATTCTTGAGAGACAACCTGGTTACACCGGGGGACTCTGTCTAAATTACCAAGAATCAAATGAGCGTGCCGTTTATTGTGCTTTCCATTGAGAAAGTTTAACTCGATTTATACCTGCATTTTTGAGAGGTAACCTGGTTGCACCGGGGGACCCTGTCTAGATTATCAGGAATCAATCGAGCGCGTTTTTCTCGCGATTTCCTTTTTAGGAAATTAAATCCAGATTATACCCGCATTCTTGAGAGACAACCTGGTTGTACCGGGGGACTCTTTCTATATTATCGGGCATCATCTGGATGCTTAAATTCATATCCTCTTCAACGAGTATTTGCATTTTTGAGAGGTAACCTGGTTGCACCGGGGGACCCTGTCTGTATTATCAAATACAAGTTGAATTTGAGATCAATTAGTCTTTCAATTCACTAATGAACCACTGTGAAAATTGTATTGGCTTTATTGAGAGATAATCTGGTTACACCGGAGGACTCTGTCTGCATAATCCAATATAATTTATATTAGCAGTCTAGCAATTGTGTAGTGAGCCATTTGCAAGCGGACGAGGGATTATATCTCTCTACCTGATTGTAAAATCCTCGCAAGCAAATGCTAGCCTTCTGACGAGAATATTTTTCAGTAGAATCTTCTCAAAATTTTACGAGTCAAAACTCAAGATTTTATCTTAGACTTCGCTTCGCTCAGAGCCAGCACACTTTCTCACTTCCGCCCAAGTTGAGAAGAATAGAGGCTACCTGCGTTGCGACATTCCACAGCTGCGAGGGCACCCGAACGTGCTCGAGCGACTCCCCGCTTCTCGGGGACTGTGAGGCCTGAGCGACAGGCTATAAAGCCAGGTGTAATATTTTGATGTCAATTAGCCAAATTACGGATAATCCCTTTTATAATCTAACGATGATTATTGAAGGCATTAACCAAAAATTTATTATTTGAGGTTTGGCATCAAGAGGAGTACATCTGCCTTTACGGGTAGAATCTTAGCATTCTCGAGAGACAATTTGTAGAGAGGTCATTGAACCTAAAATCGAGACGCTCTTTTCTTTTTGAAAATTAACAGCGTTAGTTTAAACCGATTTACCCTTTCGATCTAAAGAGTAAATCGTTGTGTTATATATTTTGGGTGTTTCTTACTTTGCTTAAAATATCGAGATTCGTTAGGCTCGATACTTTTAATATCTTTTTATACTGTGAATTTATCATTGTTATAATTTGGCGATGATCATTTAACTTTAGTCTTCACTCCAACGTGAATCTAGGACTGTGTGAGTCCCGATTCTCCGTATATCGTAACCGTTAGGCATTATTCGAATATATTATCCAGTTAAGCATTCCGTATTTTTCTAAATTTAATTTGAGTTTTAGAAGGCCCGTTGAACCTTATACCGTTTTTCTAGAATTAAAAATAGCCATTAGCCATAAATAAAAGCGACTGCCCGAAGTGCAGCGCGCAGCTCAATTTCTATAGGTTTAATTTCCAATGCACTAATCTCATGCGAGAGATTAGTGACTTTCTTTGAGTTTTTAGGGCCCGTAATTTTAATCATTTAGAGTAGGGACTAGAAACCTGAATGTACAAATAGTTTAGCTCAGGGATTACTGAATAAAAACAAGTTTGTCAATGGAATAAAATCTTGTCTTTTCTCCAAAAGGATCCCCTTTATTTACTTCTCTTAAACATAAATCATAGTTAATTAGTTAAATTAACGACACGGTCAACCCGGCCCTAAGCCGCAGATGCTGATAATTGTTAATTAATATAATAATTGACAAGGTGATAAAAGCCGGTGGTTGCAATATATATAATAAGTTTTTGGTAGGTCGGGAATTGGCAGATGGGAATATGTGAACTCCTATCTAATAGAACGCTGCTGAAGGCTGGTGACCTACTCAGCATAAAAGACCAACCAATTGCGACTGTCTAGACTCTCCACCATACGACGAATCACTATTTGGACATGATTTCTACTCGCAAAATGAATTTCGCGCATAAAAGTGGTAGTTGGGTGTACAATTAAAACAATGAATAATAATACAAACAATGAAAAAGTCTAGGAATGGATTGAAACTTTGATTGACAAAGTGCATAAACACGGTAAATGTCAAGGTCGAGTTTCAGGTGCTGAATGGAGACTGGGCGTTTGGAATGCTAAATTGCTGAATGATCTTAAGGTAAGAGAATTGCGAGAAACTATGCACGTAAGGAAGCTAGGTATTTTATGTGTACCTGAAACAAAGGAAAAGGGATGCGGAAGTAGAAGCATAGAAAATGGGACATTAAAAGACGGTTTTTAAATATGTTTAGGTGTAGATAGTGAATCACACGGTAATCAGAATATTATTTATCATAGCGTGCTATGCCCCAGTTGATTGTGATCCGACAAAAGTCAAATACGCCTTCTGGGACACTTTAAATGATTCAATAAGTACCTGCGATCATGCTGAAAGAATCATTCTGCTAGGAGATATGAACGGATAGGTAGGCGTCTAACGTCCGTGTACAGATACAGAAAGGGTGCTAGGTAAATTTGGGGATTAAAGAAAAAATTGTAATGACGAAAAATTAATTATGCTTAGAAAAGGGCCTATTTATTACAAATACTTGGTTTAGACATAAAATGATCCACATGCACACCAGGCGTAAAGGAAATAGCCACAGTATAATTGACTTTGTTATTGCGGATGAAAGATTAAGAGAACTAGTAAAAGACACAAGAGTCATGAGGGGTTCTGAATGCAATACCGATTTATATACCGTCTGGGCTCCAAAATAAACTTAGGGCGGGGATGGAGAAGAAAGAGAACAAAAAAAAACGAAAAAAACGCGAATCAAGATTGAAAATTTACAGAAATCAGAAGTGCGAATAGATGTTCAGAATGAGATAAGCGAACGCATAGATAGGGCAACTTGCGAGGTGATTAGAAGCATTAAAGATATAGACGGCGCGTGGACTATGTTACGGGATATCATTGTTTAAACTGCGACAGAAGTCTGTGGTACGGCGGTTGTAGGAAGAAAGTCTGGTGGAATGATGAAATTGAGGCAGCCCGAAAAGAATACAAAGAAGCGTACAAGAAAAAATTGAAAATCACAAGTCTTCGCGATGAGGAGAGAAATAGACTTGAAAAATATTACAGACACAAAAAGAGGAAAGTTAAACGACTAGTCAAGAAATGCCAAGATAAAATCAGAACAGAAGAAGAGAAGAAAATACAAAATGACTTTGAAGGAAGCAAGAAACTATTATTTAAAGAGATGAAGAAAAGTAAAAGTACAGAGTTTGTCAGCATGAAAAACAGTAAAGGTGAAATGCTATATGATACAGATGGGATAGTAGGCGCTTTGAAAGACTCTTTTAAAGAATTATTAGGCGGTGAAGCTATAGGGCAACAGAACTGCAAGATAGAACATAATGCATTAGAAAACCCAATTAAGAAAGTTTGTGTCACTGAGATTAGAGATATAATTAAGATCTTAAAAAACGGTAAGGTTGCTGGTGTAGACAGTATTAGCGCTAAGATGCTTAAATACGGTGGCGAGTACATACCTCACAGGTTGTGCGAATTGATACCGTAAATAAAAATTAGTACCGTAAATAAAACATACTCAAAAATGCTTATCCGCAGGGTAATGAAAATAGCAGAAGAAGAGATACGGGAAGTCCAAAGTGGGCTTATGCCAGGAAGATAATGTGCACGGGAAGAAGGCTTGCATTGAAAAGTATTAAAACATTTCCTGTTCAATGGTGTCATGACAATTATTGAATCCTTTTCGATACGGTTTTTGTCCTCACGCTTTGAATCCCCATAGCTGGAGAAGTTATCTCTAAAACTGAATCCCTTTCTGTTCCTGGTGGCGAAAATATTTTTCTGAATACTTTAGAATACCCCAAATCGACCATGAAATAGAAAATTTTTAACCCCTTCTAAGCATTTAAAAATATACAGTATTAGTCATTTTACGCTGTCAAGATTAATTGCTACACATGTATCTGTGAAGAAAACAAATTTTTAAAAATTTGTTAATCGTGATTTTATATTTTTTAATTGATCACATTTGGATGAAGCGAGAGTTTTGTTAAGAAGTGATGCATTTTTAAGCACACTCCTAATAGATTTTTCAAATTTTATGCTTTTCAAGAGCCTTCTGATGCGTTAAACGAAAATTGTTTTTAATTTATTCCAGGTTACGTTGGACAGGTCTGATCTACTTGAAAGGCATTGGAATGTAAATATAAAGAAGGAGAGAAGCGGCATTCCTAGGTAGTGACATTTCTAATGTCTTTGAATGTAAGCTTTCTTCCCGGGTACGGATCAAATATTTAGCTTAAGACAAATCACAGAAAAAAGTTTAAGAGTAGGAAAGAAAGTTTTTTGTGCGTTCGTTGACCTAGAAAAAGAATTTGACAAGGTACATAGAAGTAAACTTTGGGAAGTCTTGAAAGAGTATGGAGAAAATGGATGGCTTCTACAAGCAATACAAACAATATATATGCTGGTAGTAAAGCTAATGTATGGGTTAATGCGAAACTAAGTGACTATTTCGATATGATGCAGGTTGTTAGACAAGGATGCGCTATGTCCTCGTGGCTATTTATTGTATTCATGGACAAGTGCCTTATTGGTAGAGCGGAGTCCATTATCATGAGTAAACATATATAAGAAAAACCTAAAATGGCAATACACAATTCTGTAATTGTACCGACTGTGATATACGGTAGCGAGACATGGACCTGTCAAGAAAAGGCATCGGAATGACTGACGAAACAAATGTATAAAGGTAAAGTAAATGGCAGTATGCCCAGAGGCAGGCCACGAAAAGAATGGTTAGAATATATGAATGAGACCTTATTCCGAAGAGACATAAGAAGCCATAGAAACACGAGAGCTTGCATGAAAATTGCATGGATGTGAAGGAAGCTAGAGAAGTATGCCAGGACAGAAAAGTATAGCGACAAATAGTTTATAAAAAGAGTCTCAGTAGAGTGAATGACGCTTGAAACAAAAGACCTGGGATACTAATGGGCCCGAGTGGGAAATGGCTTAATGGTATAATGATGATAATAATAATAATAATGATATTGTATAAGATGGTAGCTCCAAGAAAGCATCCAGAGATGCTCTCGCGTTGTCGTCGGGGTGGGGCTTGAGCTTCCGTCTCATGAATTTGACGGCTATTTTGGCTTAAGCATTTCTACTGACAGGGTTTTCCATGCCAGACAGGCAGAGAACGAAGAGGAAAGTGACTTAGAAGAACACCAAAACACATAAATGATAATGGAGAGGCTTTTAAAAATTTTGAAGACCTTGTCGCTACCCGAGGATCGTCGCGCGCCCCTGGAGCCACCACTGGGGGCCACAGCATGTGGGACGGCGGTGCTGGTGAGCTATGACATGGTCAGGCAGATCTCACTAATCAAACAGCTGGCCAGCAAGAACATCTGCAACATACGGTAAGCAGTGAAACATCAACTGTGTCTGCTGAGGATGCTTTGGGTAGCGTTAGCTATTTGCAGCCAACCACTTCAACAGAAATACCGTGGGAGAGCATCAAGTGGGATACCATAATGAATAAGAAACTGGTGTGTCTCTGTTATGAAAGTGCGAAGTTTCGAACCTCACGCAAAAAAGGACAAAATTTGCCACAAAGTATCCTCAAATAGAGAAAGCCGCACTAAGAGATTTTATCGCTAAGGTGAGGGACATCAGGACTAATCTACTTATCTCAGAAGATCGAGCAATGGAGATTAAGCAACAGGTTGATTTGGCTTGGAAAAACAACAGCAATGAACAGCAGTTAGAGGAAGCCGCGTCACACGAACAAGCCTGCTGATGATCCAGCACCACCACATCCTTTGGATTTAGATGGCCTGATACAACCAGTGACAGAAGCAGAGGTTCAACAACCAAGAAGGTGATTAAAATGTGGGCAAAGTGTAAGGAGAGAACATCATGGTCTCTTCTTACTCAAGTACCCAGAACTAGCTATAAGAATAAATGAGCAGAATCTAGGAGATCAAAAACGCTCAATATCTGTACACAGATTGCTTTCGGCTGTTGAAATAGCTGCCATCGAAATGGATGTGGAGCAGCAGCTTCCCTTTGATGAACTTCCATTGGAAGATGTGGACAACGAAGACTTGATTGCAGCTAAAAGCATAGGTGCTAGGGATAATGAACATCAAGCACCGGATGAAGTGAACTGACGCGCGGCAGTCGATGAGAGGGAACTTGACGGCCATCAAGTGGCGCCCTCCACTGGAGACGAGTTGAAACCAAACATATATTTTTAAATTTAAATTGACTCTACATATTTAGCCTCCTAATCCAATTTAATAATAAAATTATAAATATGATATCTAGTTGTTTTAAACAAAATTTAAATTATTTTAAAGTAAACTAAATATTGTATTTTTAATTTTATTATTAAATTTCATTTAGAGGCTGAATATGTAGGCTGAATATGTAGTTTCTATTTTTATTTATATATTTGTTTAATTTAGATTGACTAAATATATAATAAAAGTAAAAATAAACGCTGCGTATAAAATACATTTTATACGCATTATTATATGAAAAATGAAAATAAACCAAATAAATTTTATAAGTTTCTAAATAAAAAATGAATACAATAAACTTACTACTTCGAGGACAGTTCTTTCATCAGCTGCTTTTACTTCTCGTTCCAACAAAATATTTTTTGGAGAAAAATGCAACTGACACACTTTATGCTCCGACTTTAAAATTACATCGTCACAAGAAAAACACTAACTTTTGGAGGATTAGAATCATAACCCGAAGTACATCCCGCGGAGCTATACACCAGCTCGTGCCTTTTCTTTTCTTTTCCACTATTCCCGTATTCATAATTTTCTTTTATTTGGGGGGGGGGGGGGTATTTTTCCCTCTCAATTTTCCCCATAATTTAGAATTAAAATCATTTGTCAATACACTTTCTATTAGATTAAAATGGTAAAATCGGAGCCTGCCTATACATCTGCCATGTATTTGTTGACAAATTCAGGTTTACATGCCGCACAGCGCCACCGACAACTCAGCTTACACCAAGAAGCTGCGTGAACTAACCGGAATACACGGGCGATGCATATGGCTGGTGCAAACTCTTGTATACTGTGCAGCTGTGGCAACCGTTAGAAACGTTAGGCCGCAGAACTAGGCCTACAAATGCAGTCTTTGCTTCAGGAAGGGAGCGAGATCCACCATGGAAGGTCAGGTTGGATATAGATGTCAGCAAAGTAAGGTGCAAATTGGGCCGACTGACTCAATATAAGAAAGGAAATCAAACCAGAAAGCTGATACACCATGTTGCTAAAATCATCCACCCTCTGTACATCGAGACATTAACACCAGCAATATTGGATGAGAATATAGACTCATAAAGGCAGAGACTTGATGTTCTTACTGCTCACCTGTGTCGGTACAAGAAAGGTAGTGCAAGAAGGCAACAAAGTCGAAACTTTCAGGCAGTTGAAAGAACGTTCTATCGTTAACTGAGTGCAAAGCAAAATAACCAACAAGACACCGAAATCCCTCAATTGGAAGACATGACTAATTATTGGTCAGATGTTTGGAGAAAAACTAAAAGAAGCAATTGACACACTGCCTGGTTCCAACTAGAGAAAGCAAGAGCAAGCAATAACCCTAAAATGAAGCTGACTAACATCACGGTTTAGATGCTTCAGCGGTTTTGAAAGAAGCATGTAACTGGAAAGCTTCAGGATCTGATGATTCAGGATCTGATGCCAGGCTTTATCATGCAGGGTACTACGTATGTGTTGCCGAAAAAACCAGACGCTTGAAATTCGAATTTCGACCGATAGCCTGTCTTCCAACAATATATCAATGTCTCACAGCTATCATAGCAGATAAGGTATATTATCACTGCGACGAGAATGGCATCCTTACAGAAGAACGAAAAGGATGTTGTAAAAACTCGCGAGGCAGTAAAGATCTAATCACCATAGACGCTGTTGCCATGACGCAAGCTCGTAAATATCAAAGAAACTTGCACATGGCATACATTGACTACAAGCAAGCGTTTCCTTCCATACCACATGACTATTTGCTTGAAGTCTTAAAAGTATACAAAATTTTCCCACGCATCATTGACTTCCTAAGTCGTGCGATGATGCTTTGGGGTACAAGAATCAAGTATTTTGATCATGGACAACCAAGGATAACTAGATCAATACGCATTACGACGGGTGTATTCCAAGAAGACTCCTTCAGTGCATTATGGTTCTGTTTAGCGTTGAACCCACTGAGCAAAACACTAAATAGCATGTCTCATGGGTTCCGACTACATGATAACGAGGATGGGCATCAATTGACCCATCTTCTATACATGGATGACCGGAAGCTATACGCTAGTTCGGACAAGAAACTGCAGCAAGTGATCGATGTCACAAAGCAGTTTTCCAATGATAGCCACATGGAGTTTGGACTAGATAAATGCAGAACAGTGCATTTAACCAGAGGAAAATTAGGGCCCGCAGAACAAGAGAACATCCTTCACTACAAGACTCAGATTGGTTCGGAAGAGTTCTCTTAACTCAGCAAACAAGATCAGGGCAATCAACACCTATGCCATCCCTGTCCTCACGTACTCCTTTGGGCTCATCAAATGGTCGACCACTGACCGCGAACGATTAAACAGAATCATCAGCGTATAAATGACGAAACACCGAATGCACCACAGTAATTCGGCGATTGAAAGGGTAGCTCTACCACGACACAGAGGGGGTAGGAGGATTGTAGATGTCAGGAAACTGTATGAGTCACAATTTATACAGTTGCGAGACTATTTTAACAGCAAGAGAGATGTTACGCGTTACAACACGATCTGTAAAGCGGATCTTGACTACACGATCTTGAATTTGTCCTCAGAGGAGGCCTTGAATATCAGGGCAGAAACCATAGAGGAATTAGAAACGCAATGGAGATAGAAAGCCATCCACGGCGAACACCCCAAAACGTTAGATCAGAATGCAGTGGATAGTGAGGCATCCAATATTTGGCTGAGGAAAGGTGTCCTGTATCCAGAAACGGAAGGATTCGTCATTGCGATTCAGGATAGGGTTGCCAGCACCAAGAATTATCGCAAACACGTGTTACATCAAGGCGTGGTTGACCGGTGCCGATTATGTGGAGATACCAACGAATCCATCGAGCACATTATTGATGGTTGTCGCGTAATGGCTCAAAGAGAATATACGCACAGGCATAATGATTTGGCGGGCATTATACATCAACTCTTGGATGCCTATAGATACATTCCAATGCCCGTTTTAGAAAACGAAGATTACATCTTATATTGGGATGTTACCATCCAGACTGATCATTACATCCGAGCCAATCGACCCGACATCGTGATGCGAGAAAAAAAGGTGGAAGAGTCTACATCATCGACATTGCTTGTTAAGTTAACCGAGATTTGCAGGCAACCAAGAGTCATAAGTATAGCGAGCTAAGGCATGAAGGGAAGACAACATGGAGGAATGTGAAAAATGCATCTAATCATCCTATTGTGATTTCGGCTATAGGCAATGTGCACGCAAGATGCACTGAACATCTTAACGTTTAGGAGTCAGTAGGGTACTGGCAACAGCTCAGAAGGCAGTTTTATTGAACACCTGTCGCATTGTAAGAAATTGTCTAGACCATCAGGAAGCAAGTGACTAAAAACCTGTGGAGTGGCAGATGGTAGCTCTAAAAAAGCATCCAAACTACACTATGCTCCTAATTTTGTAATTATAACATCAGCGCAGAAGATTTCGGACATCGTATTATATTAAGTTCTAACCAGTGCTGAGATTGTATGGAGGCCATGGAGGCCCGGCCTCCCCACCTTTTTTCAGGGTACATGAAACTCACCCCCTCCCCTCCTAGTTACCAACTTACCCGGTAAGAAGGCTTGCATTAAAAAGTATTGGAAAATTTCATGTACTCAGTGGTAACGTAACAAATATTGAATACTTCTGGATCCCCTTTCTGTCCTCCCGTTTTGAATCTCCACAACAGTAGAAGTTATCTCTTAAATTGAAACCCTTTCTGTACCAAGCGGCGACGATATTTTTCTGAATAACTTTGGATACCGCGCAGCAACCAAGAAATATAAAAATGTCAATCTTTTTTTCGAATTTTCTGTTTTTCGAATAATAATGAGCTCAAAAGCTTTTTAAAACATAGCATCGGTCATTTTACGATGTCAGGATTAATTTCCACACAGATGGCTGTGTTGAAAAATAATTTTTTACATTTTTTATCATAATTTTATATTTTTGTAATTGAAAATATTTGAGCAAAGCCAATATTTTACGATAAAGAGATGTATTCTTGTGAATAACCCTACTAGATTTTGTACATTTTTTGCTTTTGGAGCGCGTTTCAATGCTTCAAATGAAAATTGTGTTCTTAGTTTATTTGAGGTTAGGTTTTGGCAGCTCCGATCGGCTTTGAAAGGGATTAAAATCTTATTATTTTCGCCGCCTAATGAGGATTAAAAAACGAAGGACAGAAAAGGCATTCTTAGGGATTCAAAATTTCTAATACTTTTTAATGCAAGGCTTCTTACCGGGTAGGGCCTCCCTACCTTTTTGGTTACAATCTCAGCCCTGGTTCTAACATCCTTATACATCAGTCACTTGACTTAGTCCGTGGCTATGATGAAAACCGGGTACACACGAGAACAAGCTTAAAAACATAATAACAATAGCTCACACACATATATAGATATAAATGATTTTTCCTGGTTTTTGGCGGACGTGTTTTCGCATAAAGGCGCAAAACATCAATGGTAGCGCTGTTTTTTGCAATTTTATGAAAAAACGTGAATCGCCCGGCTTATTTACAAGTGTCAATCTAAAAATACACAGGAATCACTACTGCGCATGCCAGAGATATCCGCGTTCTGACACCACTGGGCTTTCTACATCACATCAAGATGTCGGAATGGGCGAGACAGGAATAGGAATTTTAAACTAAAAAAGGTAGATTTTTCAGAAAATCTTTTTTAAATATTTTCAAAATTCCAAGGAAGAAATACAAAAGATTTTCTACAACACCCCACCTTTTTTGTTTTCTTCCATATTTAAAAAAATGTTTTCTAATGTAATAGGGAATGCATCTTACATATTAGTAAATCTCACCAGAATCCGTAACGAAAAATCGAATGTCTGAATTAGGTAAAAACTATGAAATAAATAAATGGTGATTGTTGGAAAAATAAATGTCAAGATTCAAATATCCGTAACTTTTTTGAATTTATTTTCTCAAATCGGATCTAAAAAACAACATATTTCATCGCTGAGAGATTTTGCGGCTTGAAGTGTAGGATCAGAATTATTGTTCCGCATAGCAGGATCTATTCTTATCGTTCAAATATTTCGCTTGAGTGATGAACTTTTGCAAAAACTACTTTTATTAATAGAAAAAGAAAATCCATGCAAATTTTGTCATTTAGAATTGGTAATAATGTAAAATAAAAACAGTTTACAGACCATTATTGTAAAATTCTTTAGCAAATTACATTAATTGAAATATATAGTTTTTTAGTTTAAAAACACTTTTAAATAAAAAATATGAAACTATGCAAAGCTTTCGGTAATTTAAAATTAAGTAATAACAATTTTATAAAAAAGTAACGCCAAGGTTTTATTACGAGAAAAAAAAATCTATACAAATTGTGTGATTTAGAATTGATAATGGGGTAAAAAAAATTTACAGATTATCCATGTAAAATTCATGATTAAATTACATAAATTGATATATATATATATATATACAGGGTGTTTTTTTTAACTTGAGACAACAAAATATCTCAAAAAATACGCATCCTACGGAAAAAATGTCTGGAATAAAAACTTTTTATTTTCGAGGGGGAAAAAAGATTTGTTAAAATTTACCCCACCCCCACCCCCACAGGAGGCAGGGGTGGGGGTAACTTTGTAATGTCAAATGGCAACCCCAATTTTTTATCTCAGATTCAGATTCTCCTTTACGAAATACGTAAGTTTTATTCGGAAAATTTGTTTTGATTCGCGATAGGTGGCGCTGCAATTGCGAAAAATGAAATTGTTGACACTACTTTTAGCTCTACCCAGGAATAACGACGCGGACGTAGTAGTTGTCTATTCCCTTCGGGGTGCTTAATTTCGGTGAGTCCCCTTGCCTCTCACCATCCATCGGGGTGCTTGATGGAAATTTGAACGGTGAAAAATATCGTGACCTTTTAGAAAATCAACGTCCAATATTGCTGGAAGACCTAAGCTTGGAAGTGCGACACAACAGTGGTTTCAACATGAAGGTTGTCCAGCACATTATGCGGCAATCGCGAGGGAAGTACTCAATCGCGAATTCAATGGACGATGGATCGGTAGAGGAGGTCCAGTAAATTGGCCTGCCAGATCGCCAGATCTTACGGCGCCGGATTTCTATTTGTGGGGTTATTTAAAGAATCGCGTGTATCAAGAAGTGCCCACAACTCGTGATAACATGATCGAGCGAGTCAGGTCTGCTTGTGCACAAATATCACCAGACACAATTCGCAGTTGTGTGGAATCTTTCAAAGCTCGGATTAACAAGTGCATGAAAGTGCGACGACACCATTTTGAGTACTTATTGTAAAATAATTAATCGAAATCAAGCATCCCTGTGGTGAGAGGCAAGGGGACTCACCGAAATTAAGCACCCCGAAGGGAATAGACAACTACTACGTCCGCATCGTTATTCCTGGGTAGAGCTAAAAGTAGTGTCAACAATTTCGGTTTTCGCAATTGCAGCGCCACCTATCGCGAATCGAAACAAATTTTCTGGATAAAACTTACGTATTTCGTAAAGGAGAATCTGAATCTGTGATAAAAAATTGGGGTTGCCATTTGAAATTACAAAGTTACCCCCACCCATGCCTCCTGTATGGGTGGGGGTGGGGTAAATTTTAACAAATCTTTTTTCCCCCTCGAAAATAAAAAGTTTTTATTCCAGACATTTTTTCCGTGGGATGCGTATTTTTTGAGATATTTCGTTGTCTCAAGTTAAAAAAAAACACCCTATATATATATATATATATATTTATAATTAATATATTTGTAATTTAAGAACACTTTTAAATAAAACTATGTAAAGCTTTTGGGAATTTAAAATGAAGTATTACATTTTTTAAGAAAAAAAGTGACGCCAAGATTTTATCAAAGGAAAAAGAAATTCCATGCAAATTTTGTGATTTAGAATTGATAATAGTGTAAAATAAAAATAGTTTACATATTATTAATTTAAAATTCTTTATTAAATTACATAAATTGAACTATATATTTTTTAAATTTAAAAACACTCTTAAATACAAAATATGTAACTATGTAAAACTTTTGGGAATTGAAAACGAAGTATTAACAATTTTATTAAAAAAAGTAACGCTATATTTTTCAGTAACGGTAACGGTAATGCGCTATTTGTTATAAAAAGTAACGGTAACAGCAACGCATTACAATTTTTAAGGAAAAAATGTTAGCATTAATGCGTTACTTTTGACAGGTAACGTGTCAAACACTGGTTTCAAAGACCCCGCCGAAGCACAAAACAAATTTAGAAGAAATTTAGCATTTAGTAAATGATAGACTAGTCTATCATTTACCATTCTTAAAATTTACTGAGAATTTCAATGGGGTAAAACGTGAAAATAGCACATTTTGGAACCCTTCTGAAATGAAGACCCCTCAAATGAAAGCTTAAACTTGATCCTACGTTTAGGCAATTTTCCTTACAATAGTGTTGCTTGGAAACATAGCTACAGGAAAAAATTGTTCATTTTTTTACGCTTGCAATTTTAGAATGTAAAAAAGTACAGAACGTTTTTTTTCATTTCTATTTGAAGTTTTGACGTTGAACTTTAAATAGTACTTTTAAATAATTAAATTATGAAATTATTATTTAAGTTTACAAATTTTTAACTTTATTTTTTCAATTAGTAAGTTTATAAAATACTGTCAAGTTGACATTTTACATTTTGACGAGATTTAAAAAATTTTGAAGTAATTGTTTCGAAACATATATATTTTTAAAGGCTTTAAAGTGAGAAACACTCGATGTTTGAATTTAAAATAATTTTTAGTGTTGAAGAATTAAAAATTAAAATTAAAAAAAAAAGTCCGGGCCACAAGTCGGGGCCCCTCACTTCTTTTAACTGCAACTCGCTTAACAGAAATCTCTAAATTCATTAATAAGAAGCATTTGAAAGTTTGAAGTTTTCCGAATTCAACGATATGATAACTTTTAGCCTGAAAATTTTTTCTCAATAGTTAGAGGGCAAAATATAAAAAAACAGGGGGTTTCAGTCTCCCTTTACAAGCGTCGAATCTCACCTGTTCCCAGAACTAGGTCGACGTTAGAAAAAATCTGAAAAAATTCACAAATGTTATTTTAACATTTTTTAATACAGTACATTTTTCAAAATTCTGAAATATATAATAATTTACTTTTCAAAGGGTACTTTTTTTCTACCACTTGTTCTGCTGTGCCGGCCCACGCACCAACACTGATTAAAGTCAGAAATATTCGAAATAATATTTCTTACGTAAGAATGATTTTATCATAAATTTAATTATTGAACTGCACTCACATCAAAAAACTGCACACTATCTTCATTTGTTCTCAACATAAAGTATTTGCAAGTAAATCCCTTTAAAAAATAAATTATTGAACATTTCAGAATTTTGAAAAATGTTTTGCATTAAAGAATGTTGAAAGAAGATCTGTAAATTTTTTCGATTTTTCCTATCTTCGACCTCGTTCTGGGCAGAAAAATCCTGTTTTTCGGGACCTTTTTGCCCTCTAACTATTTACAAAATTTTTGAGTATAAAAATGATCATATCATTTGATTGCAATCAAAAGAAGTGAGGGGCCTCTAATTTGGTCCAATTTGTAATAGCTTCACAATTACCTGAAGTTTCGTTTTGTTAAGTTTTGATTTATTTACATTAAACTCCGTTCAAGCAGACATTTTTTCAATTTGTAACTTTGTCAACATCTTGTTGTGAATATAAGTAATTCTTAAATTTCAAGATATTCTTGAATTGCATACAGAAAAGGAGAATGAAAATAGCTAGGTGGTTCAATTAAAACAATAACAAATACATATATTTTTCGAAATGTGATACACAAAATTTTCATGGTGGTCATTTTCACATCGCTTGTTTACAGTTGTGTGTTCGTATTTTTAGTGTGGATCGGATGACATACGTCGTGATGGCATGGTCTCAAAAAATTCCATTTTAGTTTCATCTACGTCTCATTGCGTTAATTTACTTACAAACATTTTCTTAAGCTGAGCGGTTATTAAATACCGCTACGGCTAATTTCCTACATTTTTTTCTTCATTTAAATAATCGCTATTATCCGATTGTGCTAAATAATTAACCGTGCATTTTCGCTCGTAATAGACCACATATTCAAAACGAAATAGGCATTGAGCAATTGCATTTTTTGAAAATTCGACTTACCGTTCATTTTTACAAAATTAGTGTGAACCGCTTCCCACTTCCCGCTCTGTGATTGAGTTTGTGTCGAAAGAATATGAATGAATAATACAAAGTTCGATGAATTCGATGTTTTTTTCCACTCTTCTCAAAGCAACGTTCAATACAAATTTCGCTTGACTGCACAATTTCCTAACTACAGGAACTCAGCGACTACAAATTTGCACAGCTTTCGTACGAGTCGTGAGTCGATCAAAAG
The DNA here is from genome assembly GCA_932178445.1 of Andricus quercusramuli. NCBI lineage: Eukaryota > Metazoa > Arthropoda > Insecta > Hymenoptera > Cynipidae > Andricus > Andricus quercusramuli. Next base: position 610,430 of record CAKNXH010001073.1, read on the forward strand.
AATCGTTAATTGACGCGCGAACATGCAACTGATTAATTAAAGAAAAAAAAATATTTCTAAGTCCTAAGCGAAAGTCAAAAAGGTAAAAACGTGCGCGCGTCGAAAGCTTGAAATTGTATTTATAATTACAACGATGAATATAAAACGCGATTGATGAGCGAAGCACAACATAAATATTACAATTTCTCGCCTCAAAAATCAAAATTCGCAATCAACGGTCGACCGCTCGATCGATGATTCTAATTTGATTCTGCTCTTTGGTGAAAAATAAGATCAGCAGAAAGAAAAGACGGAAAATATTCAAAAGCGAAAACGATGCCTTACTATAATACTCAGCGATTAAAAAGTTCAACCGCAACAAACTAAATGATTTTTTTTTGTCGACTCCATGTTCTTTTTCTATAGAACAAAATAAACATCTAAAAACTTAAAAAAAGAGAAGACCACCGCGGCCTTGCATTCAAAAACGATGATGGTATTTTTTTTTTTATTCTCGATTCTCAGCCACTAACATTATATTTTTAACAGTTTCAATTGTCGAGAATCGACTTACACAGGTGCGCACGTTCTTGCATCTTTTTTATTAATTCTTTTTCTACTACTTGCACTATCCCTTTTCGCCCTGGTGACGTTTTCTGCTCACAGAAAATCCCGCGAGTTCCTTAACCAAACGATAAGAAGGGGTAATGCAAATGGAATTCGACATGTCAGAAATGAGGGCGAAATCCCGTGTATTTATTTTATTACTATACAATTAATCCCGTTTCTATTCCTTTCAATTCAAAGTGACGACAATATAAAATTGAACCCTTCCAATGCCTTTGAGAGGAACAGAAAGTTGAGAAAAATAATTTCACTGAATTCGGCTCTCGGACGAAATTCCTCATGAAATTGCTAATTTAATCTCGTTGTAGAATTTCTGTTTCAATTCCACTTGATTTACCCGATTTTACCGGGCATTTTGAAAAAAAAACAAGAATTGTCTCGCGAGCAGATAACGTCCCGACTTTTCCGGGGCTCCTTCTATTCATTGTTCTTATATTTCTAACAATCGGAAAACAGGCTCTGTTAATCTACATATTGTCCTTTTCTCTCTCTTTCACTCTCGTTTGAAAATATTTAAGTAGCTTTTTACATAGTGTCTTAATGGAATCGTAAATTTGAATAATGTCAGAAAATGAAAAATACATTTTTTTAATCCGTATGAAGTATTGTTGAACAGTTTTTCAAACTGCCAGTAGGACCAGAAAGATTAAATTCACAATTCAGATTTGGAAATATTTATCTTTTTATTACAAAGAATTATCGAGTGTCTATCGAACTAAATAAAATAACATAAAAAGAGTTCAACTTGGGAATGATGAAAACTTATCAGCAACAAAATGCGATTATTTTCAATTTGGATTGAAATAAAACGTGAAAGCTTTTGATTTAAAAATAAGCTAATCTAAAAATGTTGGATCAAAAGTTTAAAATCTTATATAAATTTTCAAATATGGAAAATAATAAAAAAAATTAAAAAACTAAAAGCTTCTTTCAGCTCATTATTTAAAACTATTTGAATTCAAATCATAAATATTTAAAAACTTTATAACAGAAAAGTGTAAACTTGTGAAATATTGATAATCATCCAGAGCTCAAAGCTAAACTGAAATTTAATAATTGAAAAACAATAATTTGATAATTTAGGTGTCAAAATTTATATTTCTTAAATCCTCAAAGTTGACACAATTTCGAAATTTAAATAAAAATCATAAATTTGATTGTGACAGCTTCAAGAATTTAGAGCAGCAAAATTTGAAAAATTGTATATAGGATGTCATAATTTAAAATACTTTTAATTTACAATCGCGCCTTGGATTTGAGCGTAAAAATGAATTTTAACTTAAAACTCCTGTGTTGCAATTAAAAATGATTTCAGAACTCAACTCATTTAAAGAAAATCAAAGTTCAATTAAAAACCTCATAATATAAATGCTAAAATAAATAATTTACTAAATTCAAAACCTGAATGTGAAAAAAATTGAGAGTCCTCTTTGCAACGGCTTGGTCTCTTTAATGGACTTCATTAAAAATTTGGAAATGCATGAGAATTCATTGAAAAGGCCATGAGAATGTTTTTCTCTAAAATATGAACCAGTGGCGAAATATAAAAAAGAAGAGAAAGAGAAATCGAAAGTGAGAAGGAGAGGGACATACAGAATCAAGAGAATAACAAACTTTTACAATCCATAGCATCGCCTGGGCATTAGTAGTCATTAATATTCGTATGCGAGCTAACGCACTTCAGCAGCAATTTGCACTCATTAAATCGCTTGTGCTTCCAAAGGCTCGAAAAAAGAAGACCCATCAAATTCTAAAAATTCTGTATAAATTCTAAACATCCTTCTAGCCAAGAATATCTTCAACCAGAAGTGTATAAATTATAAAAGTTTCCACTCCTGGCTGATTTCCCGCTTTATTTGAAACAACTTTGTCAGTAGGGAACAAAATCCTTGAACAAATTATGAGGGAACACTGATTGATACAATCGCGAAATTTACAAATGTAATTGATGATAATAAAATGATGCAGATTAATTAATAATTAATTAATCAATCAAGACTGATCTTTTTTCACAATAGCGCTTTAAATTGAATTTCTCCATGACTTACGACTTAATTCCTCCATTTCTAAAGGAAAATTCAATACATTACTATAATACAAATTTCGCAGGAGTTTTTTTTGTCTCTTTATCTCGAGCCCTGATAACATGTGTGTAGGTCTATTAAACTCGTATGTTAATGTGTATATAGAGATGTTTATGCGAGTTCTATAGAGTATACACGCGGGTATTTTTCTCTTCAGTGTTGGTTTGTGTATGTATATAGAATCTATCTGTAAATACGCGTGAAAGTATCTCCCGTAGGCGCAGATGCAATTAAACAATATATCTTTTTTCTCTGTCTAGTATTGTTCATACTATATGATATATCGATATCATTTATAATTTTATATTTATATATAATCTAACTATACATATAACTATGTACAAGTGAGGAGGGGGTGTGGTGAGGAAAGGGGAGGAAGGGGTGGAAGGAAAGAAAAGCGGAAGGACGAGAGGAAGGCGATAGCGATAAGGATTATTGAAATTTGCAAAAAGTGGGTAAATAAAAATTACGACGCTGCCTTTTTTTATCCTCTATCGTTCTTCACTCTTCTTCATCGTCCGCCTCTTCTTCTCTAAGCTCTTCCGATTCTGCACCTTAGTCTTCTTCTGGGACTGTTTCTCCTTTGTATTCGAAAAGTTCAGCGTTTTTCCAAAACTATTCGAAAATGTTCTCTTTTTATGTCAAAAATTTTCTTCTGTTTTCTTATTCCAAAAACCTGTCGTATTCCAAATAGTTTTCTTCCTTTTTCTTAATTAAAAAGGTTGCCTTCTTCGGTTTTCATGTATTTTTTTGGGGGATTTTCGCCTTTTTTTACTACGCAGTTTCGTATGATGACTACAAGTGCAGCGAGAAAGAGTCGACGAAGAGCAAGTGCAGAAAACCTCTCCCGGTTAAACGTCCGTGTATTTGCTCAGCTTATCACGAAGCAACATGTTCTCGTTCTTTAACCGGTCCAGCTCCTGCCGCAGGCCCATGTTCTGCAAGCAAATCGAAAGGAGGAATTAAAAAATCGTTTATGACTTTGCTTCTCTCGATTTCTTCCTTTCTCCGGTATCACCTCTGGAGAAAGAGAGAAATCGAGATCAAGTAGCTGGGTCTGAAAGTACATCGGAAAGTACAAAGATGCAGCAGGGACAACATTATTTTTAATTATTCTCATCCCTTCCAAAAGTTATTTTTTATTTTTTGTTGTTGCTACTTTTAAATAAAAAATTTTTAATTGGAAAATCAGGCAATACCTATTGTATTCTAGAATATTTGAACATAGGGGAGGTAGAATTGGAAAGTATCCAAATTTGAAATATTTCAAATTAAAAAGTATTTTAATTTGAGGGGTTACAATTAAATTAATTAGAATGACAATTTCCAAACCTTGAAAGAGAAACGTTAAATTACAGAAGATTCTGAATTTTGAAAAAGAAACATGGGAAAAGTTTTAATTCTGAGCATTTGAAAGTCGAAAGTTTTTTAATGGAAAGTAATCCAAACTTTAAAAAGTATTCCGAGCTCTTAGATTTGAAAGTAACCAATTTTAAAAGATTTTCGATTGGAAGCAACTCATCAGAAATTAAAATCAGTAGCAAAAGTTTTCCAATGAAAAAATAAACAAGCAGCCAATCATTATATTATTCAATTTTAGGATAGTTAAACTAAACAAATTATTTCAAGTTTGTTGGTGTTACAGATGTTAGATGATAGGTTATAGATGTTATAGGTGTATCGTCAAGTTCAAAATTTCTTAATCTTTAACTTGATAAAATTAACCAAAAACGGCCCACTGATTAGTGCAACAAATTTTAGAAGAGAAACCTAATCGTAAATAATAATAAAATTTTCGAAATCATAATTGATTATTAAAATGTAGTTATTTGCATATTTCCCTTTAGTTCATATCCGCTTTAGGCAAAAGTCGTACCGTCAAACAGGGCAATTCTTAAATTCTTAAAACCAGTTACGGCTTTACTAAGGCTTTAACTTGTTCTACATTTTGGTCAAAACACCCTTAAGTAATTTAAAATATCAATGGAGGAATGTCCGAATTCACCCCCTCCCCCCAATATCCGAAATCACCCCCTTCGACGGTAATTTTCATTCTTTTTTAATTTGGAAAAGCTTATTCTATTCCTTGAAACGTTCCTTATAATTCTATTCGTCAAGTTTACATTAAATATTATTTAGAAAATTGTTTAATTAGAAAAATTACCAACTAAAAATAATTGTACATATTATTTCTGTGTTAAAACCAGTTCCATAAAAACGTGACGAATAGAATTGAAAAGTACCTTTCAACCTTATCCTTAAATTAAAAAAGTGAAAAATGAAGAACCTTTTTATGTATAGGATTTTGAAAGCCATCATATTGAAAAAAATATATGAACATTTTTTTATTCAGTAACCATTATATTAAAAACTGAAAATTATTTCAGGCTTTTGAGGTTAAAATTTTCCATATTTAAAATAAGAAAGTACTCAAATTGAAAGATGGGAAAATTAATTTTTTTATAATCCTGTCCACAGTGTGGAATTTTAATACTGTACCAGTAATTGTTTATTTGCTTTAATACATTAAATAAATATACCTAATTTTACGTTTGAAAATTCAAAGAAGGACACCAACAAAATTTCATTTATTTATATGAAGAAAGAGAAATAGTAAAAGAGAAATTTTGCCGCACCCAATTCATCATGGTTCTTTCTGGTTTACTAGGTTCAGTTTTCTTTGCTTTTGTATATTATAATCACAAGCAAGTCTGACTTGTTACAGGAATGTGAAAATGTTAATAGATGCAATAAAGAAGGAAAAACCTAAAATTAATAAAAATTAAAAGGATTCACTTATCGTTTGACAGATTATTTTTAGTCAAAATGTTTCTTTATTCTTCAGATAAGTAAAGAAGATGCTAGCATTCCTAACTTTTTTTCGTTTACGCAGAGAGTTTACATACGTTTCTGGTTTGCTTTACGACTATTTTAAGATTCGAAAGAAAAAAGCGCTAGACCCATTTTTGAACAAAATATATTTTTCTTCTTTTTTTCTACATTTTGTCCCATTTATTTACACCTTGCTTTAAGTGCAGTTAAAGATACTTCCACGTCATTTTTTGTGTTTGTTTCCCGTTTATGCTGAGGCTATTTGAAAAATAAAATGCAAAAATAATGTTTAAGCTAATTTGGAGAAATAGATTTTTTGGCGTTAGGCTGGTTGAGTTGTCTCTGTTTAGATATTTTCAGCTGATAATTATTTAGTCCACTCTGATTTCAAAAGTGTGCGGAATAGATGCAAGGTTAACAATAGTCATTTAGGCTACGGTTCGGAATATAACAGTCTTCACTCGCTGTAATATTCATTTAAATTAATTATTCGATAATGAAAATAATGTTGTTAAAAGCTCATTTTTATTTTGAGGACTGTTAAAAAAATAGGTACCGCATTAAAGGGTTAACATAATGTTAAAGTTATATATATAATTAAAAACAAAGTTAAACAACCACCGCAGGGTACCACTAAGAGCAACTGCCATCTTGAAAAAATGTCAATGGCCCCCAGTAGAACCGCGGTAAAATACACCTATGGCCACGTCTCACATCCGTGAGATGGGTGGTCACAGGGCACGACGAAATCACAACGACAGGCCGGCGAAACCCTCGTGTGTCTTGAGGACACGAAGCGACCCAAGGATGACAGCTTTCTGCATCCATCTCGCAAGAGCCTTGGCATATTTTTGGCACGCGGGTATGGCTTTAAGGTTACGAACCAGCGATAATTTCACACCTCCGAGAGCACCTATCACAAGAACAATCACTCGTACCGAATATTTTGGGTACAGTCGAAGCAGCTCTCTTTTAAGGTCTTGATATCTCTCCTCTTTTTCTTTCTCCTTTGCAGTGATGTTGTATTCGGATGGAGCCGAGAATTCGATCACGAATATAGTTCGTTTCTCGAAGTCTTGGAGAACAATGTCAGGCCTCGAGTGCGCAACGGAGACTGCTGCCCGAAAATCGTAGTTCCAGAAAATCTGGCACTTCTCGTTTCGGACAATTGACTCTATATCCCTTGGAGCGTTCGGCAGGGCAGGGTCGCGACCAACACCGTAAGAGCGACAAAGGTGGTAATAAAGTACTCTTAGGGCCGCATTATGTCTATAGATATACGTTGTTCCTGCGTGGGTCGGACACCCCGATAGTATATGTTCTAGGTACTCAGCGTGTGCATGACACGCTCTGCACCTATCACTGGGAACTTCTTGACATAAAATGCGGTGACGGTATGCTAAGGTGGAGATGACACCGTCCTGGCATGCGAAAATAAAGCCCTCTGTACCTGAATTGAGCCCTGATGATTTGAGGAAAGCAAAAGTTTGCTCCTTCGACAAGGACTGTTTTTCTACATTTCTGTGAAAGTTTCCGTGCATTTGCTTGTCGAGTAGCTCTTGGTGAAATTTTCCAACCTCTGCTTTCTTTACTTCGGCTTTTAGACGTGAAGCATCTAGATGGAGTAATGCACTTTCCTCACTTCTGATGTTAAAATTCAGGCCAAGGGTCTCGGCAGCTTGCTCCGCGGCTTTGTAAAGGAACGCCCCTTCGCCAATCATCTCGTGGTTTCTGACCATCTTTAGGAGAGGATCTCTGCCATTCGCAACGATGTAAGCTGTACTCAAAACAATTCGGTTATGAAGACACTGGAGATTCAGAAGTCCGCGTCCGCCTTGCTGGCGTGAAATGTATAATCGCGGAACTGACGAATTGATATGCAAGCTTTTATGCATATGCATGATCTTACGCGTGGTGACATCAAGGGCCTTAAGCTCGTTCTTCGTCCATTGAACCACCCCAAACGAGTAGAGTAGAACCGGGACGGCAAGCATGTTAGTCGCAGATACCTTGTTCAACGCCGACAGATTGGAAGACCAAATCTGTCGAAGAAGATGCTTGTATCTGCTTCGGAGAGACTCCTTCACTGATGTTACGTCCTGAATGCGGCTTTGAGGCACGCCCAGGTATGTATAGGTCTCTCCAGTGTTAAGATGTCTAATAACACTTATATCCACAAGCTCAGGGTCCTTGGGAACGCCAGTAATCTTTCCTTTCTTCAAATGAATTTTGGCACACTTGTCCAAACCAAAGTCCATCCCAATCTCTCCTGTGTAGTTCTTGACGATATTTAAAGCAGTTTGAAGTCTGCTTTTACCAGCGGCATAGATCTTCAGGTCATCCATATAGAATACATGAGTGACCTTATGCTCACGCTGATTAGTGTCGCCACAGAGGTATCCAGGAGAATTTCGTAGTGCAAGAGATAGAGGCAAAAGTGTGATGCAAAAAAGCAAAGGGCTCATACTATCCCCTTGAAAGACGCCCCTCTGGAAGGTGACGTTTTTCGTCGTCAGACGATAATTCCTAGATGAGATGGTAAATCTAGTTTTCCAAAGAGGCATCAATCTCTCTATGCATCTCACTATGTGTGGATGTACCTTCAAGCTTTCCAACAGACAGATGATAAGTCTATGAGAGGTTGAATCAAAAGCTTTCCGGTAGTCAATCCAGGCCATTGACAGGACGCGCTGATGGACTGTAGCGTCTTTACAGACACACCTGTCAATCAGCAGGTTCTCTCGACAGCCTGCTACACCTTTTTTCGAGCCACGTTGTTCGTACATTTCTCGCCACACAGGCTCAATTCGTCGAACAATCCTGTTGTTTAGGATAGCTGTAAAAATCTTATACAGTGTGTTCAAACAAGTTATTGGCCTGTAATTCTCTGGTTTGGACAAGTCGCCTTTTTTCGGTAGGAGTATAGTGCGTCCTAACACTAGCCACTGCGGAATGGGCATCTCCGACTTTAAATATGAGGTGAATATGCGGGCCAAATGTTGGTGTGTAGAAGTAAACTTCTTCCACCAAAAGTTCTTGATACAATCTGGTCCAGCACCGGAAAAGTTCTTCGTGCCTCTAAGTGCTTTTTTCACCTCTTCGGCAGTGACTGATGGGCACTCCTCCTCAGATTTTATGAGGCTGTCGCAAAACTCCTTGAAGCGGATGATATTGTCAGTATCTTCCTTCAACTCTAGTGTTTTCGGGATCTTGTACACCTCTCTCCAAAAAGTCTCTACCTCCTTGGGCTTGGGAGGATTTTTTACAAAAACAGGGGGATCACTGAAGAGGCGCGATGGGTCAGCGAGAAACTGTTGATTCTCTCTGATCCATCTCTCCCTCTTCTGTATCCTCCTCCTTGCGTCAGATAACAGCCTTATTTTGTCAACAATATGTTGCTTGATTGTCAGCAGCTTTGACTTGTTTAGTGTGTGATTCAAGGTCCTTAGTTCTTGGGCGAACTTTCGAACCCTTTCCGTGAACGGTCTACCAGATGTTATGTAGTCAATCACACATTGAACACGGGACGCATTCTGTCTTGCCCATCCAATTTTCTTGTTCAGTTGATGCAAGCGTCTTCTTGTCTTTTGATCCATCGTCGGTTTGAGCCTTCGATTTGAATCAGCCAAAGCTCTCGCAGCACCATAAACTGAGCAATTGATGGTCCAGAGGTCGGACTCTTGCGAGATATCTCCACAAAGGGAGGCATCCATTTCAGCCAGATCTTGGGGCTTAAGAGGAACTTGCATGTTGATGTTCCTCCTTGTACTGAAATTGCCATCATCTTCAAGAAGGTGCCTACTTTCTGCGGTTGGTCTTAATGTCGTTTCATCTTCGTCTGCAGCTTGTTCAAGCAGCGGTTGAGGAAGCGCTCCGCGTACATATCCATTTTTGCGGAGGTAGTCGGCTTGATTTCGCAAAGACTGATGCGAAACGTGTTGAAGCTCTGGGTGTTTCTGGCACCACAGAGTATGCATACGCGCCATAAAGCCTCCACGAACAGGGATAATACTGGCATCGTAGCAGTCTAACACATCATTCTTAAGTTGATCCGTCCACTCAATGTGGGCGTTTCGCCGGTTCGTCGTTGTGTTTCCATCTAAATTATTTTCAGCACCCCGAACTCTAGGATGATCGGCATTGTTTGCCGATCCATTGTCGGGTGCTCTGCGCGTTCGATCGTTTTGAACCGCATCTACAACATTTTGGTGGTTTTTTGGTTTCATTGTTGTTCCCACGAGCAGCTAGGGAAAGGGTTCGTCCATCCTTGTAGAGCCCCGCGTGCAAGGATAAGGCTATTACTCTGAGACATCGCCCGATATCCCAGGGTCACCGTTAAAGACACCTCACCCAGGTGCCATGCAGCTTTCGGCACGGTTCGCACACCTTCGCTTAGGGGTTATTCCTTCGGGACCATCCCTGAACAATTGTCCGCGACTGCTTATTAATTATTGTACCCATATTCAGCAGAAACCCTTGGTACGGGGACCCTCTATCCGCAACCCGAGGACGCGTTCGGTGGCTTTGTCATAAGCCCTTCGGTTCTATTCCAAGGGAATCGAAACCGAAACCGAATGGGGGCTCGTCCGGGATATATATATATATATATATACTATAGAAAAAGCTTTATGCGTGGCGCATTAATTACAAAAAGATCCATTTTAAAAATTTATTTCAGAGCAAAATTATTCAAACAAAAAAAAATTATTTAAACAAATACGAATTTTTTGAAGAATGGGGTAGTAATATCTAGGTATTAAAAAGTAGAATTCTTTACTCTTTTTTGAAAAAAAGTTACGATTTTGGACAATCTCAGTGTGGGGAGGTAAAAATTGTCAGGAAAAGCGTTAGTCAACCTCAATAAATAGATACTTTTCTTCCGCAAAAATGTTTGAAGTTCTTGAAAACCCAACGTATCAAAAAAAAAAACATTTTTCAAAAATAGATTAAGCATTATTTCAAGATTTTGGTTTATAATAGCCTTAGCATATTCGGGAAACAAAAAAAACCTAGATGTAAAATTATTTTTAATTGGACTTGAATCAATGTATAAATGGGAAAAAATGAATCATAAAAAGGAGAAAAATAGATTTTTTTTTCTCAAAAATCGGTACAGCGATTTTTGGCTTTTTTGTCCTTATAATTAGTCGCACTTGTGAGTTGAGCTTCATCGAGGCAAGCCGTGTAAACTTTACAGTTAGTACGTAGAACATTGTAATATTTGTTCCTTGCTTCTTTTTTAATGATTGAATTTCTTTTCTGATCTAATCCAAATTCTATTTTACATTTTAACATTTTTAAACTTAGATGCTGGGAAATTTAAATAACTAAAAACTCTCTTCCCTAAACTTTTTCAAATCTGATATTAAAAGAAATTAATCAGTACTTTCATATAATAGATTCTTCCAGTAATAGGTCATTATAAAATATATAATATGTTGAAGTTACAAAAGATCTTTTGAAAAAATCCACGCACATTACATGGACCACGAGGCGAAAATCTTTCAACTCCCGGTTAGATCAGGCGGCAGCGCCCCGAGTTTGTAACTGGCAAGTCCGGGCTCGATTGCCGCTGCCAGAAATTTTTTGTTGATTTTTTTCATTTAAATTCTTTTGTATTTTAATTGACTGATGAATTCATTTATATCAAGCCAAAATATTAATTTTAAACCTTTTTTTCCATAGGACAAAAATTTTTGTCCTGTCCAACCTTTGTCACTCTCGATGCGAATATTTCGAAGATAATTTTTTGATCATCATAATTAATTTCGAAGATAAGTCAGTGCCACGACACACTTAAAAATGTTTGATTTCGTATGCAATTTTTGGTTAAAAAACATTATCCATTCCTCTAATTTCAAAATATGCATATAATAATAATGATAGAAACTTTACTTAATTCTTATTTTATCTCATATGAAAATAATAATAAACAAAATATAAATATTCACTTGAATGAAAAATTAGAGAATTGCCTATAAACACACTTTTCTTTGAGTAAAATTGGCAAAGGTTGAAGAAAACAATTGTTTCATGTAAAAAAAAAAACCGGGTAAAAATTAATATTTTTGTAGGATTTAAATAAACTTAAACGTCAATTGCAATAAAAAAAAATTGAATGAAAAAAAAAATTGGCGAAAAATGCCGAAAGCAGGAATCGAGCATGGGCTTGCCGGTTACAAGCTTGGAGCGCTACCACCTAATCTAATCGGGAGATCGAAGACTTCCACATCGCGGTCCATGCAACGTGCATCGATTTTTAAAAGTTATTTTTCTCGAGAATGGCTCGGTGGAGTCTAAATTCAAACAAAATTCTGAAGGGTGCAGGTTCCTCTTGTAAACCAGACAATAAACGTTAATTTGACTTTCAGTGCAATGTAATATTAATTGAAACAATTTGATTTAAGCAGACAATAATGTCATTACCAATAAACGTTTCTTTTATTAGAAGATAATGTGACAAATTAATAGAATATTAAAATGATTAGAGACTTACTTCTTTTTCGAGGAAACCAGCCCTAAGGGCTATTTGATTTTCCTTCATACGTCTCGCGTCCCTTGATCGCTTCGCGGCCATGTTGTTCTTCCTACGACGCGCCCAGTATTTGTCGTCCTTCAGGTCATCCGGAACGAACTAAAATCACGTAGAAAAATTAATAATTATATCAAAGAAAACGTAAAATTTAATCATTAATCGAGACTTAATTAAAAAGAACGGATTCTTTATTGGCCCTCTTGAATCTGACTTGAAAGTTTACAATGAGAGATTGCAAGAGAACTCATATCAGTCTATATTTTTCTAATAAATGCATTTTATGACGGATGATTTGTTTTCGAACAATCAGATGATGTGTAAACTTCGAATTAAAATATAATACCAGAAAGAAGACGTAGTTGAGAAAAGAAAATAATACATTTTTGGAAAGTAAGAATGATCAGGATTCTGACTTACAAATTATTGGGGTTTCAAAACTATAATTTAGGTAAAAACTACAGACACAGCGGTTGATAATCATTTAATTTTGTTTCCAGCTTAATTGTTCTGTCAAAATGTTAATATAAAAAGTAAACTAGTTTACTGAATATTATTAAAAAACATTAATTACTTTAAAAATGTTTTTTTCTCGATTTCTTTCTTTTGACTAATTATTGAATGACAAATAGAGGAAACCACCCTGCAGTGAACAATACAACCTACAGCGGATAATCATTGATTACGAGCACAAATAAAAGAAAAAGAAAATAGTGTATTAGAATTTTTAATTAATGATTATCCACTGTAGGTTGTACTGTCAACTGTAGGGATGTTTCCCCTAAACATTTTACTGGTGTAGGGATTAAACAATTTTTCATTTATGATATTAATTAAATCTACATTTATTTAAGTATAACATCTCATTTAAAACATAACATTTCGAGTATAGAAAAAAAAAATGGAAAATAAAAAAAACTCACCTGCTTCCGCGATTTCTTGATCATCGGCTGGGGTTTGAGTTCTTCGTCAGAGAAGGCGCGAGTCCGAGGATCGAAATCCCGCCCCGATGACGCCATCGAGAGCGCTACAAGAGACAAGCCATATTGTATTCGTAACGAGTCCTCGGAATCTGTTGCTCGAAGGGGAATTTGTAACGACTACTTTAGTTTCTATTGAAAATAACTTTAGGTTTCTATTCTCACCGTGCCCGACACAGATCCTGAGAAGCCGATGGTTAATTTTTCTATCAAATCTGATACTACTCATAATTAAAAAAAAAAAAAAGCAATAAACAAAACCATAACAAACTATTAGTTTCTGTACCAAACTAGATTAGTAGCAGAGGTACAACAGAAATTGTCAAAAGTTTTTCTGCAAGTTAAAAGTTTGAATTTTTGGTGAAAAATATGCGAGATATGGGAAAAAGTCGACGGGGAAAGTTGTTTTCCTTAAAGAGTTCTACAAAAAGTTCCAGTGAGACATTTTTTAATATTTTCAACCAGTTTTGGAGTATATCTTAAAATATGAATTTATCCCAAAAGAGCTTTTTCGTTTCTGAATTTTAATGTATGTATTTTATTCACTTTTTAGGAATCGAAAAGGAAAAGTAAATTATCTTTATTACTTTGTAAAATATCGAATAAAAAAAAAAATTTTTTTTGACACTCCATTCCTAGACATTTTTAAGTTCCCAAAATCACATATATCAAGTTTCATGCCATTTTAAAAATTCTAGCCTAATTTAAGTGTACCGTTGCTACTAGTTAGGGACTCACAACCTCTAACGTAAAATCAGGATCATCCATCTAAATTAAAAACATCGAACATGTACTAAACACAATTATTCTGAAACTTATCCTCATTATTTCTTTTTTGAAGTGAGAAAGTTGATAAATGACCATTAATAATAAAAACTAACTTATTAGCATCTAATTAATAAATAATAATTCATTAACATTAATTGAGAGACGTGAAACCTCCCTCCGAGCGTCCACCTATAGTTCGAGCATGGGAGAGAAACGGGAATGATCAAAATTTCGGTGGGAGGCGTCACATCTCGTTAGGGTTTTTGATTCAACATTAAATAATAATATACATGATATTTGGTATGTAATCGTCTAGATTCGCAGCTTTTCCGAGTTAAGTTTTTGTTTGTTGCACGTTTCTTTTTTAAATATCTTTTTTTTTCTACGCCATAGTGAAAGTTAATAATTTTTTTATCACACATGTACTACATTTATTACCATAAATTACCATAAATGACTGAAAACGGTTAAATACTCTGAATTTTTGTTAAATTATAAATTTACCATAAATTTCCGTAATTACAAAAATTTTCCAAAATTTATAATAAAAGAAAAATAAATATTCAAAAATTACTCCATACGAGCACAAAGCATGCCTGTATTGCAAAAAACTTCTGAAATCATACACTTGTTATAAAAAATATCTTCTACACCAAGGGGGAAGAGATTTTTTACGACTCGTGCATTTTTTCAGTACTCCTCTAAAAAGTCCCGCTTCCCCCCTTGGTGCACGATATACTATGAATTAATATACGAAGGAAAGACTTTCAATGAAAAATAGAAAGAAGGGACTAGAAAGGGGAAGGGGTGATTTGGAAATCACCCATCTTCAACATCTTTGATTAAATTTTGGAATACATTTTTCTTCTCCCTTCCCTCCAATTATATTTCATCCTCTTACATCCTTCTCTTATTTTTGAGATAAATTTTTTTTATATCATCCAAAAATTTGGATTTTCAGTTCAGAACTGTTAAAAGTGATGTAGATTTGTAAAAAATGGTCTTTATATCAGAACCACAAAAAACATCGCAAATTCGGAAAAGTCGCGATTGTAGACAAATGCCAGATATTTTTGTGAATACCATGGTACCAAAGGTACAAATAAATACTTGACTTATGTGACGAGTTGGCCACTCTTGAAATTTGGTGCACAAGCCTTCATGAAATTATGAATGTTTTGAAAATTTTCTGAAATCTTTGAAATCTCCGAAATCTGGAAATCTGGTTCACATTCAAAAATCAAGTGGTCAACCTCTCAGATTTATGTCTTAGAAATTTCGAAAATCTACAGTTGGATTTTCTTATTTAAGTTTAACACATTAAGTTGCAGAATAATTGTATTTGTTTGTGGATAGTGCAATCGTGTTTTGGAAAATATTCATTAAGCAAAACATGAAAAAATAAAAATGTCCTAATTCTAATAACCTTTTGCAAATGAACCGACCCTGAAGTACTTTTTAAATGAGTTTATCTTCTCTTTTTAATTATTTGAAAAATATATATTTTTTTTTCAATTGAACCTAGTTTTGAAATATAGTGGGAACGAAGTTTATCACTTAATTTAGAATTTTTGATTTGATATTTCAGAATTTTGATTTTAAATTTGGAGAACATCAGGATCGGTATCGTGGCGACCGGCATTGATCAGGAAAACGAAAGGAGAAAATCGACTCACTGGAGTCTGCCGGTGATGGCGGGTTCAAGGTGTCTGGCGAACAGCACTCGCTGGGCGATGGTGATCTCTCGCGTTTGGTCACAGGTTCCAGGTGAAGACCTGCTGGTCCCTGATGACCGGTTACGTCGGTGCTGTTGATCTTGTGAAGTTGGCCGCCCTGCATCGTACCCTGCCCACCACCAGCCACTCCGTCCACCGGGATGCCATTTTCGGATAAAAATTCATCCAGGTCCACGTACTAGTAAATAATGAAAAAAAAAATTATAGGCGCTTTCAAGATTTACTACCTTATTCAGGGTTTATTTCATTCTACGAAGTGGTAGCAAAAACCTACAAATTTTTAATAGTTCATCAAAGAAATTAATTTTTTATTGAAATTATAATCTGAATTGAATTTCTGTTAAGAATGTAATTATCAAGACTCATTTTTTTATTCTACTTATTTCGTTTGAAAATTTTCAGTGAACATTCTCTTTTATGAGGCAAATAAATGTTTACGAATTTGCAAGTTTCTGAACGGTAACTTTCAATTATTGAAAAAAATTCTGATCGATTTGAGCAAAATTCTGGGGAAGCAATCAGAACTTGGGGTCGAATATGAACTAACAAGAACTTTTTTTTAGAGTTCCAATGAATAATAAAATTAGTGTACAATCATTTACCCGAATTTCTATTTTCCAGAATATGATACAGTAGTAACAAGAATTTTAATTTTCCCGTATTTCCAGAAACCGAATTTGAATTTCATTAAAATTTCAGTTCCTCGATTTGCCTTCTTTAAATATTTGAATAATTCAGTTATCAAATTCCCGAATGAGTTGACCGAATCCATTTCAAATCAGGCAGGGCAACTTCAAGACACGGAATCATTCGCCTCTTAAAAATATGTTGTTTTTCAAAGTAAATAAGATATAAATATAAATAATAAATCTTTCTAACTTTTGACCTTCCTGGCTTTTGATTTTTCTGACTCTGATAAGGTACATTTTTTTGCTGATTTTTTCTGCTGAATTGATAATTAAATGACGAAATTTTGTGGGTTTCATACGGGTCAAACTATTTTTCAGGTCAAGAGAATTTTTTCTTCGAAAAATTGAATTTTCGCATTCTGTATACAAAGAACGACATATTCCAAGAAATACGTTTGAAAAACTTTACTGAATTTAGAAAATTCTACAAAACCTACCTCTTAACTCTTTTATGATATTTCGCATCGTTTGCGAGAAAAATTAAAAAATTCAATTTAAAAAAATTCTCGTAGCCACAAAAATTATTTGACTTGCATAAAACTTACATGGTGTCTTCTTTACATAAGCACGAAGAAAAAATTGGATGAAATAAAAAAATTGGGGTTTTCATAAAATCGATAACTTTCCATCTTTTCAAAATTTGGCCGGCATGACAAAGTCAAATTTTATAGAATACCCAATTTTCTTTATTTCAAAAAAATACGTGCTTACACAAAGTAAGAATTCTGTAAGTTTTATGCAGACCAAACCATTTTTGTGGCAACGAGATTTTTTTTTCAAAAAATTGAATTTTTGAATTTATCTCTCGTGACATGTTTTTGTTGATAGAATTTTTTGAATGAGCAAAGCGTTTTATTAGAATTTTGTCAAATCTGTCTACTGTAAGGAAATGGCAATAAAATTAAATTTTGCGAAAAAAATTAACTTAACTAGTCAAGAAAGAAAACCTCATATCTCAATTAGGCCAAAAGTTACAAAGGTTTAAAGAAAAATTTGTATTTTTTTTACAACCCAAAATTTTCAAATATTCAAATACTAAAATACTCACAACTTTTTGAAAATGATTATTTTCTCAAAGCAGTGAAGTAATATCCAAGTAATGTCTTATTTCCTTTGAAAACAACATATTTAAGAGGTTAAAGATTTTGTGTCTTGAAGTTGCATTGCATGCCTGCTTCGAAATGGATTCGGACAGCCCAATCAGCTTTTTCATTTCGAATTACAATTTGACCGACTATTCAAGGAACAAAATTGTTATATTCCCCAATAGAAGTTTATCCTAATTTACAATTTCTTTGGAATTCTATTTTCTAGAATTGGTCTTCGTTCCAAGTATTCTGAAATTTCATTATCCTAAATTTTAAGTGGAATTTTGCTTTCCAAAATTTGAAACTCCCAAATGAGCATATATACAATTTCTAGTTTTCCTAGATTTTTATTTTCCTAAATAGCAACTTATCTAGGTTTCATATATTTAAATATTACCAAAATTTTTAAATACAATTTTGGAAGTTTAAAAATTTGTTCTTATGATAATTAAAAAATTGAAAATGCAGGTAAGTTCATTTTCGGGAAAATGTTAACAAATTTTTTTAAAATAATTAAGTACACTGAAATCTCACAAAAATATTGATTCGGAAAAACTCTTAAAAGTTACAATTCAGGAATAAAACAATCTGTTTTACTAAATATTCAGGAACATCTGGGAAATTTTCAATTTGAGTTAAACCACTCAATTCATGAATTGAGTAATTGCAATTCGGAAAAATTCAATTTCGGGTAAATCCCTATTTGAAAATTTGAAAAATGGAGAATGTGCTCTCGGAAAAATGCTGATCAGAAATATTTGGACATGTATTTGTCGTGCATTATTATGTTCATTCAGCAAACAAATAATAAAAAATGACTCTCAGTTAAATGTTAAAATATGGTTACTAAAAAATCCACAAAGCAAACTGCACTACACTCTAAACAATTAATGATGAAGATCATTCCAGTTCTTATGGAGTTCGTTTTAACAGGCTATATTAAAAATAAAGACTAAAAAATGATCAGTTTCTCTAGATATTACAGTGGATTAGTTCTTAATAGCCAAACGCATAGTCACACAAAACTCAAAGCAAACTTATTGGTATAAAACTTCTGCAAGAGTGCCTATAAAATGGCAGTGCCTAAAATTGCAATTCATGAAGTACATTTTCTAATTAGCAGTTAGAAAAATTAAAAATTTTGTAATTATATCATAATCTCACCTAGACATCAAATTAACTAGATTCTATAATATGAGGAAAATAATCTCAAGCTTGAAACTAAATTTTCGATTTTTCATAATTAAATATAATTTTTCTAATAAAGAGAAAGGCGAAAAGCGAAAGCGGCTATACGTTTTTGAAAGTTTTTCTACGGATAAAATATAAATTTACATCGATTGAATGACGCTCTAATCAACGTGTTTGTGGGCAGTGGAAACGATTTCCTTTACCTATCGCTTTAATCGTTATCGGCAAAAAAGTCAAGGTCGAGAGAGAAGGGTATGAAGTGTCAATGAGGAATCAAGGTTTGTCACGTGTTCTTAGAATCGCGAGAAAAGGCGCATTTTAATAATTCTCGTCGGAATTAGTAGTTTCATTATCTTAAATTTTCTGGAAAGTGAACACGATTCCAGATTGCGAAGAAAAAACCAGAATTAGGTATAATAAAATGAGTAAAAACTAGAATTATTTACATATAATTTAGTACAGTGAATAATATTTTCTGTTGCTTTTATAGGAGGATAAAGAATTTATTAAGAGATGTGTGCGCAAATACAAATAAAGAAAAAGTTGTTGGACCGGAAAAATCGGGAAATGACTGATAATTTTTATTAACTGAGAAAAACCCGGTAATGACCAGGAAACCTTTTTGAAAACCGGAAAATGACCCGCTATTTTTCGTGATTCAAAAGAAACTAGGATATGACACGGTAAGTTTAGGGACAGAGAAAAATTCTGCAATTGATAAGTGGAATAATTTTGACAAACGTGAAATGTCCGGGAAAATTATTGAAATCGAGAATGGTCCAGGGAATAACCGAGATAACTGTTTCTAAAGCAAGAATCAACTGGGAAATAAATACAAAAAATGGAGACCGAAAAATCTAACAAGTGTCATGGGTACATTATTTAAAAAAAAAAACCCACAAAAAATATTTTGAATTCGATAAATGATCGAAAATATTCCTTACCAATCGAGTGATGGCCAGAAAATTTTGGAGACAAGATTACAATTTTGTTACTATTAGAAAACGTGGGAAAATTAACTGAGCCTACGAAAAAAACCAGAAAATGACAGGAAATACTGGAGTATGACACAAAGTTGATAGGCATCGGGAAGTGTATGAGAAAATACGGGAAAATGATCAGTAATTTTTAAACAGGGAAAAAATGAATAAAATCCGGGAAATGGCCATGCATTTTTATATAGGTATCGAGAAGGAATCCTCAAAATAAGGAAAAATGTGTTCAAATTGATAATAAGGAGTGAAATGATGATGAAACTTTTTTTAAAAGTGACTGGAATAATAAATATTCAACAGCTCAGATCTATTCGAGTTGCTAAATACTTACTGGCTCATTCTAATTCAAACATCATTTAGCACCTGAAATTTGAAAAATTATTGAGAAACAAACAAATTGGACGCTAAAGAAGCTTAAAAATATTCCACGTGCTATTCAACCTAAAGATTCTTGTTTGAAATATTAAAGTTCTCTAAATCGAATAAAAATAAAACTACTTTCGCCAAACTCGTAATTAACCCAGAATTTCACAGCTCTGGGTTTTTTTTCTCTTTAATTCCGGTTCGCACGTCCACATCCGCCAGACGGAATCGCGCATGAATATTACATCGTTTGCGCGAAAGTGAGTTCGTGTGTACGTTCTTAATCCAAATCAGTTTCCAATTAAAACAATTCACTGCGTACGTACTTTAAATGGCTTTAAACTCAGAAAAGCTTTCAAAATCCTGAAAATTTTATTCTTCTTTCATATCGTTGAAAAGCCATTCGAATTTCGAAAGCAGTGACGTACAAGTACCATTGGAGAAAGTGGACATTGGACAAGTCGTTAGCGAAAGGTGGCAAGGCCGGACGACAGTGATTCCTCCAGACTCCACATTCCGAGGATAGAGAGACCAGCTCATCTCGATTATTTTATACGATGGGTTATTAGTCGATTTGGGAAATGAGCTCGATTTTTAAAGAGCGATGAAAAAAGTCTTCTTTTTATAAAAAGAAAAAAGTAGGGAAACAGATTCGACGTCCAAAAACCTTCAACAAACTTCCTCGTTTGCCGAAGCGTGACGGAGAAAGTGGCTGCAAACTTGTTCTCGCGAAACTGCTTTGAGTTCGACTATTTCCCGTTTTCGATCACTGCAGAAAGAGAAGGTAGAGGATCCGATGCAGATTTCCCGCATCAAAGACTAACGATTTTGTTTACATTTAAAAAGAATGAATTTTTTAATTTCTTAATCAATTGTATTTCTAATTTTTTTAATTGAAGTTCTTGCCAAGAGTTATTAGTATGAATTATTTTGCCATTCAAGAAAAGGAAAGTTAGAGTTTTAATATTCGAAGAGTATATACTTTTCTTATTAATTTCATTGAGTGCATTTGCTTTGAACTGATTTTCTATTATATTATTGCAACTTAATTGCATGCAAACTTCAAATCATTCTGAGATTTTAATTTTTAACCACTTAAAATTGAATAATACTTCATTAAATGTCTTCAGAAATAACAACTTTAAATTGAAGTTTGGAAAGTTAAAATTTTAAATGTTCAAAATTTCACAATCATAAAAAAATAAATTAAAAAAGAATTATAGAATTTGGAATCTATATCAACCAACCTATACCCTGTACTGGATTAAAGACGAGAACAAGCCTATTTTTATATTTATGTTAAAGCCTATATTTATGTTAAAGTGAATAGGGTCAAATTACAATTTTTTAAGAAATGAATTAAAAACAAAAAACGACTTAAAAATAATATTGAAACAATTTTGTAAAAAAACTTAAGTTTATGGCATTGAATTTCTGATTAGTATGTTTTGTTTAATTATGGATTGATCATATTGAGATTCATTATCAGCAATGATTTATAACCAAAAAGACGTAATCTGGATAACGAAATAAGGATAGGTACTCAACAGAAGCGTCCTTTAATGTTCTATTCGGACATTTTCTGTCGGAGATTGATTTATTAACTTTTTGGAATTAACCTTGAATTTTTCGGAATTCATCATGATTTCTTTGGAATTCCAAAGAATTCAAGTGTAAGTTCGGTCACACTTGACGCCCTTTCCAAGTTTCGGGGGAGGGGGGGCGGGGGGTGGTGCTGATATAAAGATGAAATATAACTTCCATATTATTTTCACGAAAATGAATATTTAAACTGATTGGAATGAAACTAGAATTCTTTGGGATTCACTATGAATTCTTTGGAACTCTTTAGAATTCTGCAGACAAAGAAATTACGTGGACGATAAAATATGTCGGAAGAGAACATTTATATGATGGAAAATACTATCATTAGAAAAAAATCACAATCAAATAAATCACAAAAAAACTCACTCTTCTATATTGCTCTTGAGGAAAAAATACTTTAGGCGATTTGGACAGTATTTTTTTTAATCTCAGAAGTTATATTCCATAATATATTCTAAACTTTTTGACAGTATAATAAAAGTAATATTGGAAATCGTCAAATATTGTTAAGATTTTGTTTTTAATTTCTATTGTTTTTGTATAAACATTAATTAATTATCTATGGATAATTTGAATTTGAAATTCGTTTCCACTGTTCCGTTTGAAATTTTTTTAAAGAAATGGAATCGTGAAATGTAAATCGATGGTGCGTAATTTGGGCATGCAACTAGCAGATGGTAAAGAAACCATGAATATTTCCGATTTTTTGAAAAAAGATCATATTACAGAGAGCGTTTTTTCATAGAATATATTGTATGCAATATATTTTTTATGATTTTAAATTAGGCTAATCTGACTTTTTCTGATTACAGATTGAAACGTGTTCAATAAAAAAGTGGCGAAACGTGACTACAAATAGAATTTTTGTGAAAGATTTCACAAGCCAATCTCGAATTCTCGGTAATATAAGATTTTTTAATATTAAGATATCCAAGACTAATAAAGTTTTTGCCAAGAGTAATTAGTAAATTTGAAGGTGGTTTTTCGGGTTTCAATCGTGTGCAAAATTACGAATCTTGCCGACGTTTCGTATATATTGCAGTTCACTTCTCCATGGCTGACCTGAAACTCAAGTTTGAGGTTATGTTGTTCTTATATATATTCTCTACGATGCCCGTGATTGGTCAGAGCGCCCCATGGTGGGGACTGGTCGAACTTGATTGGCTAATCAAGTCTTTTGTTCAAAACCCGGGAGCACGGAAAGCCAAATCGGAGTAGTTATTATATCCATTGTCCCTATTGATGTTATTAGGGTATTTTAAGATTTCGATCGCCTCTCTATGTTTTCTTGGAAAAATATTATACGTTTTCGCGATTTGTCAAATAAAATGCTATGTCCAGTTTTGATATGATGTTCAGCTAGTACTGATTGCGTGAAATGTTTTAGCCTAACTTTACTCTCCTATTCCTTCACACGTTGGCTCACCGCCATCCCGGTTTCTCCAATATAGGCTTTGCCACAAGAACAAGGGATCACATGCATCGTAGAGAATATATATAAAAACAACATAACCTGAAACATCAGTTTCAGGTTAGCTCTGAAGAAGTGAACTGCAATGTTTACGAAACGTGGACAAGATTCGTAGTTTTGCATACGATTGAAACGCGAAAAACCACCTTTGAATTTATTATAATGAATCATCGTGATAGCATTAAATCTATTATTAAAGAGTGATTAGTATTAATTCTTTTGTCATTCGAGTATATGATTCATGGTTTGATTAGTGGATGATTCGTGCACAGTACAATCTTTTGTCTTCGTTTTATTTTTTTAAAGCCAAATTTCAAAATTCAAGTCAGATTTCATTGGTGGGCTTACCGTCTCGCGTTTTTGTACATACATGGTTTAATACCTTCAGGTCGGCATCATAGGGCAATGTTTTATCCCAAAGATTTGGCCCGAGGAAGGCGGCTTGAGCTTCCACGTTGCCCCAAAGCTCGCCATCTGCGTCCTTCTTCTCATCGGGTCCATCTTTGCCTTGTTTTCCTAAAAAGAAAAAAAAAACTTTAGCATATGACGATTTTTATTAAGTTATTTTATTTAGGAGTCAATGAACATTTATTACAATATTTATATATTTTAAAAATCTGGAATAGTTTAAATAAAATTAACGAGGGTTTCAGGTTTGAAACATTTTAATTCACAGCATTTGAGTTCACAAATATGCAAATTAAAAAATATCAAGCCTTTATGCATTTATGTTAAGGATATCTACAAAAACTAAATATCGATCCAATTTGAATAGTTATTATAGGCACCAGTGACCAAACAAGTGTATGAAAGTAAAGTAAATGGCAGAATGCCCAGAGGTAGACCGCCGAAAGAATGGTTAGAATCTGTATATGAGACATTAATCCGAAGAGACATAAGAAACCATAGAAACACAAGAGCTTGCATGAAAAAATGCATGGACGTGAAGGAAGCTGGAGTAGTATGCCAGGACACAAAAGTGTGGCGACAAATAGTTTGTAAATAGAGTGACAGTAAAGTGAATGACGCGTGAAACAAAGACCTTGGATACTAATGGGCCCAAGTGGGGAACCACATATAAGAATTTTGTGAGGCTCTTCACGTGGGGTGATCGCTAGAGAGATTGATCAGCAGCCTGGGTCGGAGCAGTATTGCGGAACGAACGTGTCATTTAAATGAATAACACGAGAATTCTAGATCAATCTAAAATATCCATACCTTATACCTATATACCTGTCTACCATATACCTACACTGCCGTGATTTGGAAAAACACCGTTAACTGCGAAAAATCGAAAAATGAGTTTTTTTATATCGTTGGCATCGTGAAAAAAAGATACACCTGATTATTTAAATAATTTTTCTAAATTGTTAATAACTTTAAAAATAATTATTGCATAATTTTTGGAAAACACCGTTAACTGCAAAGATTGGCGAGTTGTGATTTGAGAGAGAGCGGTAACTGACCGTTAACTGCAGGCGTAAATCAGAGACGGCTAAATACGTGACGTCAAAATTCGAGAAAACGCAGTAACTGGTAGTTGCGGACTTTACCAAAATTATTGGACGGCGATTTCGAGTCTTCGTGATTTCGGAGAGGTCCGTAAGTGCTTACGGCGTTCTCCGGAATCATCGAAACCCGAGAAAAGAGGTTTGTGATTCGAGAAACGCCGTAACTGCACTTATTATTAGTTGCAAAATGCAAAATTATTATTGAAAGTCTGTATTTGTTATAATTATTGACAGTCTTAAATTACCATGAAGTTATATTGTTAAGAAATGTAATAAGTTAAAATAATGTTTGTAAATCGTTTCAATTTTTTAAAGTGGAAAAAGTGAATTGGATATTTTCAAAGAAAATTAATGGAACTGTTCTAGAAATTTGTTTCATTTAATACTTTTAATTGGTTTTCAAATTCAAAAAATATATCGATTTCTTCATTTATCTTGAAACAGATAACATTAATATCTATTTGGCTGATTTAAAAACAAGCGCAAGAAAGATAAAACAATTATGGACATGAATAATACTCTTATATGCAATATTTCATAATAATTATAATTCCATATTTGATTAATATTTTATAATAATTTCACTCTTTCATATTCTTTTGCCGTGAACGGCGTTCTCTCAAATCACGGCAGGCCTATTTCTGAGGTCCGTAATTCGAAGAGAGCCGTATCTGCCCGTTGCGGCGTTTTTCGAATTTCAGCATCCCAATCAATACCGTTAACTGCATTTTAGATAATTAATCAACATTTTTTAACATTTTTTATTGCAAAAATGAAAGGATCGTATGCAAATTAGTCAAGAGCAACAAAAAAAATGCAGAAAATGGAAAAGAATCCGCGATACACGCGAATAAAGATTCGAACAGTTTTCGTCGATTTTCTCGGCTTCGTTCATTTTGCAGTTAACGGTGTTTTCTCAAATCACGGCAGTACATACCTATCTACCTTATACCTATATACCCATCTACACACTACTATTTTCCAACCGAGCAAGTCACGCCTACCCCAAAAGGGAAATAGCTTAATGGTATAATAATAATTGTATTAAAAAAAAATCATTTGAAGTTCGATACTCCTTTTTTTTTAAATTTTAATCCTTAAAGTCGACGATATAATTATTCTAAGTAAAAAAGCTAGGAATATACTCACATTCCATGTGTCTTTTGGTACTTTCGTAGGAAATTTTTCACGGAACAATTTTGCTCTCCCAACTTTCTTTCACACCTCGCTTCGTTTTCAAGAAAAATGGGGAATTTCGGATTTAAAAAAATTAAAAATGGATTTTTTTTCAGAAATGGTTCCGGCGAAGATTTTGTTTTTTATAAACAAATAGTTGTAAGACACCGTAGATACAAAATCAAGAAAACATTTCTCAGTGTTTGCACCTGTGGGTTGATGTAAGTCCAGCGGAACCGTGTCTTTTTTTAAAAAGAATTTTATGAAGATTTTATAAGTGGACAGAATAATTTTGTATTGTTATATATGTTCATTATTCAGTACTTTATTTCTTATTGCGATGAAATAAATCTGTCAATTGGCAAAGGCTAGTGTTTTGTACCCTATGTTTTGGCAGACTAAAAACTAAAATATACTCATTTCCAAGTCACTATTCATCTACTTAGAATCACTTTTGAGAAATTGCTACAAACTTGACCCTGCGTTCCCTTAAACGACTCTCAGAGCCTCTTTCTTTTCTTTTTAATCTTTATAAATTTTTTTCCAGTGAAACCCGCCGAAATTATCTAGCTTGGGTAAAAAAAAAATAAAAATAAAAAAAAAGGAGCGAAGAGGAAGAAAGGGACAAAAAGGAACAAAAGCAAGAATATCAGGCAGCGGTCTGCCGTGGCCTTGGAGATGTTTGCCCAAAAATAGCACAGGTCTCTCTCTTTTTTCCGCAGTGACTGGAGAACGCCTCACTATCTGTCATCTGTCAGATGAAGTGGACGGAGAAACACGAGCGAGTGAGAGAGAGAGAGAGAGAGAGACAGGAAACTGAGAAAAGGTTGAAAAGTCGAAGGTGCAAATAGTATGATAATGGCCAAGTTGCCTCGTCGTCGATGACATACTGTCTACGCAGAACGACGCAATACGCATTAATCAAAACTTTCCCTCATTATAAGACGATTGATTGTTTTATACCACATTTGCAAATGAAGCTTTCTTCATTACGAACTTACTCATAATTATGTGCTGTAATTTGTTGAGAATTGAAATAAATAAGCTAAAAGTTTGCACATTAAAAAATTTATAATATGTTACTGATTTTTCATCTTCATATTTTCTTTTTTGAATGGTTTGGAATGCGTAGCAGGGTTTCTTACCAAATACTAAAAAGCATGAAACCCTGGAAAAATGAAGAGAATAGTGAGTGGGACTGTTTCTAAAATCTTTCAGTCCATTTCAAGAATTTCTTATTCAAATTTATTCAACTTTAGCCAGCTGAAGAACATATCACAATGTATAATTTTAAAGAATATTATGTTTGTATTAATTGAAACCCACAAAATTCTGAATAATTATAACTTTACAACTTCGATTTTCGTGCTTTCTCAAACCAAACAATTTTAAAATCAGTGTTTCTAAATAGATTTATCTTAATTCTAAAAAAAAAATTAAATTAGAAAATCTTCCTACTATGAAGAATTTAAATTTGAAAGTTTACCAATTTTTTAAGTAGGAGTGCTTTCAAGTATAAAAGTTGTCACTTTTAGACTCCATTAAATTGAAAAAAAAATATTTTGATTCCATTCAATCACAATTTTAAAACAATAGAAAATTTGTAAGTTTAAACTTTCCATTCTAAAGTTTGAGAAGTGGGCCACTGAATGCAATCAGTGGGGGATTTCACGGATTGATCAGTACATTTGAGTGATTATTCAGTGTACCACGTCTAACGAATTCAAATTTAGAGTTTAAATTAAAAATCTTTCGAATTGAGGTTACCCTTCGAATTGAAAAGTTTCCTTGAACACAGAAAACAGAAAAAATATTTTTCAATGGATTGTGATTCCAATTGTATTTAAAACATTCTTTTTTCAAACTTCAAAGTTTCGAACACTTCAATTGAAAATGGCCACAGGAATATTCAAAAGTAGACATTGGTACGCTTTTAAACCTAAAGCAAAAAATTTAATTATTAAAGCATTTGAGCACAATTAAAAAACTAAGTGTTTAAAGAACAATTTTGGACTTATTTAAAAATTGAAACGTTTTTCAAAACTTGATTAGCTTCCAAATTGAAAATATTTTTAATACGCTTCTAAAATTTTGAAAGCTTTACATTGAAAACCGAAAAAACCAGAATTATTTTTAAAAAAAGTAAAATTTGAAATTCGAAATATATAGATATATCATACAAGCAATTATTTGTTTATTACTAAACAACAAAATATTTGATTGACCCAAATACATTTTTTGGTTGTTTTAACCAAATCTGTTAGTACATGGTGTATTTGGTTGATTCAACAACAAAAACTTGTTGGGTCAGTCCAATATTTTGTTGAGTAAATGAAAATTTGTTTGATTCAACCAAATTTTCATGTCCATCCAAGAGAACAGTTCTTTCAGTTCATTATCACCATGCTTATAAAATATTTTTGAGAGTGTTTAAAGAAATCTGAAGTTTTCTAGTCTTTACGAGTATTTACATGCTTGTTTCAAAATGAACGTGTCGAGGAGAACGATCGGGTCGACTGTCAAGGTTGTGAGAGCCTGCTTGTCATGCCGCCACTATGTTGGCTACCTAGAGATCGAAAGGAAATAACACAGGATGGATATGACGATACCGACGATGATGGTGATGATGCAAATTATGATGATGACGGTAATGACGATTGTTACTTATAGCGACAGGCTGGTAGTGGGTCGTTAGTAATAGGTCTGGGTACTGAAAACTAGGTACTTCTTATTCTTGACCTTCATATCACTCAAATATCTCTATATTTTTTAGCAAGAACTACAATTTTCATAATTCCTTCGAAATATCACAATTGTAAAAAAGTAACATATATAAGGAGATTCGCGCAAGAACTGTTTAGTGCTTTATGATTATAAGAAGCTGCACCTATGTGCAACTTCTACAAAATATTAGATCTCGAGCTTATTTTTGAATAAATTATTTCGTGAGACAAAAATAAGAAATGAAGAAATGAGAAATAAGTCGAAAAAATGATGGTCACGTGCTTTGATACTAATTAGAGTCTCGCTGTCTCGTTACGCTTCATCCTCGATCTGCTAGTAGTGATCGACCGACTTATTTTTATATTCTCGTCTAGTGGATCGAATCCCTGAAAAACAAAAGTTTAATCGAATCGAATTGACAAAGGAATTCGAAGTCGTAAAAAGAATTGAAAGGTCTCTGCTGTTTTCCTCTCTATGCTAACGGTTCTTTCCAAGATCATATTAAGATCCTTGTGAGAGAAGAAAACATCTGACTTTGAAGCGACAAAATACAATTGTATAATCCTTTTTTCCTCATAGTTTTTTTTATTCTTTTCCAGATTTGGAATCGATTCAAATGGTAGATTTGGGCAACACGTTAGCAAGTACATCCCACCGCTGTCACAATTTTATTTTACCAGATCCACTCCACATGTAGTGAAGGAACATTTTTCAATAGTAAAAAGAGAGGAAATTACTTGTGTTTGAAAATAAAATGATGAGACTTTAGAACAGATTGTTTTTGATTAGAAGACTGGAAATTGATGGTCTGTTGATGAAGTGCTTTTTCCACTTTACGAAGTCGCTGTTAATGCGAGAGCACAGCCTTGAGAGTTTCCACGCCGGCAACAATTGAATGGAAAATAGACAAGTTGCTAGTTGCGGTCTGGGCGAGGAAAAGAGAGATTCGTTGTTTATTAAACTGAAAAACGTGACCAGTCGTGTTTATGACTCACGACCTTTTCACGATCGCATGACCTCGTACGATATTACATTTTTTTTCAAAGTGCTGCAGAGTCTGATCCCACCATTTTTTTATTCATGATAAATTATTCACTTCATACTCTACAAGAAGGTGCTTGAAAAATAATTGAATAAATTATCATTCTTTGAAATAATGTCGAGGAAAATGTGAAAGAAGATCGTATAATGAAACCTAATTGTTAAAACAACCAAATTCGTACATACTGAGGCATATCATTCAACTATTAATTTTACAAACAATTATAATTTCGAATATAGTAAGCAATTGTTGAGAAAGAAAGACCGTTGTCTTTCTCGCGGAAATGCATCAGATGTGTGCTCGTGTTTGCATGTGTGCGACTGAATAAAATTAGGGAGACCCCTTTCATCCCGATTAGATCAGTTTGGCTCTCCCACTTAAATTCGCGAGTTATCCTCCTTTTTCTTCCCCCTCTTGTTCAATGCTGCCCCTCGTCGAGACGATCCCACCATTTTTCCCTCCAACTATCTGAATTGAATCCCCACCGCTATTCTTTTTTCCCTTCCATTTTGCGAATGCAGCCTCGCAGCACGAGATTAGTTCCGCATCGATCAGAGCAGCCTTGAGCCAAATTACAACGGGCGGCCCGGCCCGTTGTTTAGTTGTTTAGTTTTATCAAATCGTTTAGTAAGTCAGAGGTCAGCAAAAAATCTTATCGTGGGGGAATGACGTCGATTTTATGCACTAAAATTTAAATATCAAATTTGATTTTTTATTTAGTTCTGAGAGAGAGAGAGAGCTTTTTAATTTTTAAAGATTTGTCATTTGTTTCCGTTTCGAGTCGAAATATAGGCCCCACTTTGATGCTCTTCACGCCCTCATTTGCAGGGGCTAAGGTTTTAAAGCAGATGCTATTCCAATGCGATTTTGCCCCTACTTTGGCGCTCTAATGGGCACAAATTTCCAAATCTTCCACTTGGAGCGTCAAAATAGGTGCTTAGTTTTCGCTTCTACTTTAATGCTCCACCTTCTACCTTCTTGTACCAAATAATTTGATGTGAAGAAAGATTAACAAAAGTAAAGTAAGACGAAGTCATAGCGACATTTGCGCAATATTTGAAATGAAAAAAAAACTTGAAATGAAAACTGCCATTTGTTCTTAAATTAAGACGCAAAATGTTATGAACTATGTACAAAATGTCAGGATATCCTCGTTTCACTCAACTTTTGTTAATCTGTCGTCAAATAAGATTGTTTTCGTGCACTTTAAAATTCCTTTTGCTGATGAATTGTTAATCCTTTTTTCTTACAATTTTTCATCAGAACCTTTCAAAATAGAACGAAGTTTTAAAAGTCTAACTTATAGCGAATTCGGTTATCTGCACTGGTGTACTCGAAAAGCACTCCGACCTGCTCCTTACTTCTTCTTACTTCTTCCTTTTGACTGCTATAATAAAGTGAAACATAGTAAGATGTAAATATCGAAGTATTATCCAAACATTATTTTTGAAATTTAGAGATTAAAGAGTGTCTAAAGAGAAGTGGAAAATATACAGAAGGTTACAGAGCCTTAAAAGAGAACCTAAGACTTCTACAGAGATTATGGAGGTTTAAAGGAGACATTAGCAATACTCACTTATGTAGAAGTGAAATAGAATGAAAATCTCTTTAGAAGTGGCTAAGTAGGAGCTATTACAATAAGCAGCCGCAAAGTCGGGGCAATACTTCCACTTGGAGCGTTAAAGTAGGGCCTAAATTTCGACTCGAAATGATAAACGAAAATGGCCTCGACACTCTTAAAGGTAAAATGATAAATAAAGGGCTACATGTTTTCTTTTTGATTCAGTTCTAGGACAGCTAGAAAGAATTTTATTTTCCACGATTTTTCAATTCTCAATCCAAGGACAAAAATTTGGAGATTTTTAATTTTAATTTGGTTCTGAGAAAAGGACTTTAATTTCAGAAACAGTGAATAACTAAATATAAGAGATCAATTTTAATTATTGGACTCATAATTATGAAAAAGTGGAAAAGAATTGAATTTCAGGTTAATTTAGTTACGAAGTGATTTGCAATCGCTAAACGAATTCTAACGTTAGAATGTGAACGTAATAGAAAACCCAAACTCAGATTCATTTGAAGTTTGAAATTAAAATACAAATTTCACTATAAACTACAAATATACGTTTACAAAAAGTTAATCGACGATTTTTAATTTTTCCGTTCTTAAAAACTTTTGACAGTTTTTATTGAAGCTGCACTTTTTGTTACTTAAATAAAAAATATAAATGAATTATTTATTGCAGCAGGAATCAATTTGGTGGCTAAATAAACTTTTAAGAAGAAAATATTCTTGCTTATAACATTAATTAGAAAGATGAAAAAAACTTGTTTATTGAAGCAATTTTACTCATTGTCTAACGATTGCAAATCAATTAGTAACAAATCTTTCAAATGATCTGAGTTGAATTTATTTTAATTTTAAACTCTAAAGGAATTAGAAAACAAAAGTAAGTATCTATCTAAATGAGCACAAGAGCTTACAAACGAAAAAAGTCTGCAGTCCCAAGCCACAGTTTAAAATTTCGATCTCTCACAAAAACTGAGTAATTTTGTTTCCAACAATACTTTTTGCAAATAAAAGTATGCTTATTTTTGAAATTACTAACTCCTTCCTCTTTTTAGCTGAGAAAATTTACGATCGTGTTCAAGGACTCGTTAGACTGCTCTTTGTTGTAGAACTAAAAAAATATTTTATTACAATGGAGACTAGCGTCATCAGACTCGCATTTTACAAATTTCCGTTTCGACCTCGACTCGCTTCGACGGAAATTCTAACGAAGCTACTTCCGGCCACGAATGCTATGCCCATCACATACATCTTTTCAAACATCACGCATATGCATTTCGCACCACATGATGTTTGAAGAAATTCTAATGCAAATAAATCTTCCACTTAACAGTCCTCAGAAACTTGCTGTTAGAAAAACTTTACAAATATACGGATATTTTCTACATTCCTAATCTTTCATATCAGAGAAAGTGATTGGATTGTAGTATTTACAGTTATTGATTATCAAGAAATATTTCCCAGCATAAAACTGTAATATTTATTGAGTGTTTTTTTTTATTTTCTAGGAACCGGAAATGCGACTTTACGATATGAGTTTCAGGGAGAAATTTACTATTGGCACCAGTTGTTGGCCAGTAGAGAACGTAGTTATCACTAGGACGTTTGCCAGTACTGGGGGTGCTATACTGCAATTTACACCTGGGGTGTCATATGGAAAATAAGAACAAAATGTATTAAACTTTCGACAAAGGGTTCGTTAAGCGAATAGCAAAACGAGATCCCTATCTCTGGGTGCGTTTCGATTTTCACCATAACAGTATAGAACCAGTTCCTTCTTCACGGCTAAAGACACATCCCTAATGGTGGACCTTACATAACTGGTAGCACGCGAGTCTACCTGTAAATCTTTATTCCTCCAGGGCACGTGCCCCTGATCATATAGCACCATTATTTCCCGCAAAACGCATTCCGACGAATTCGAAAATTTTATCAAGCCACAAAAAAATAATTGTCGGGGATAAATACCCTAACAAACGCTCTAATAAATACGTCTGCTGAAAGAACAGACATCTTAAAAGGGTCCAACATTATATTTTATGCAAATCTGAGGACAGACAATTGACCTAAATAGCATAATTTTGTTGTAGCTGGAAGTTCCTTTATTGCTTCTCAAATTGCTATACATTTATAGAATCATCGAAAATTTTTTGTTGAATCGAAAAAAACTATTGGGTTAATTTAACCGAAGACGGTATATTATTAACGATATTATGTCGCAGTCTTTGAGATACTTATCTTTTTGATTTACTGTGTTGTGAAATTATTTGTGCGGTTTTTGAAGCAGTGGATTGTATAACACATTTTTTTTTACCTTGCGTGAATTCGCAACGAAATTCGGATCTTTTCGGATGGTTTGAAACGTTCAAGGGTACAGGAAACTAAACAAATGGATAGAATAGTTTATTCATCCGCAGAGTATAAAGCGTCTCGCCCAAGTTGGTTTGTCGATCATGGTTGCGAACTATTTTTGTAACTCTGGAAAAAGAGATAGGATTTAGGTGGGAGGGGAGGGATTGAGAATTATCGGTTGGTTGCGAGGGATTCACTTTAGTATCGCGTTCGCACGAGAATCTTGATGCAATTCTATATCCACAAGCCTTATCCTTGAGGACCAGGTCTCGGCTCAATAAGAACGACACCGGTTTCAGTATAAGAGCAATGCGAACGATACATGCCAATCAATTTTATAATAACTGCAACTAGACGATTTTCAGTTTCAAAGTATAGTTCATATTTCAAGGAAAAAAGTAGTTTACCTATAGTAATTGAAAAATAATAGAGCCTCTTGAACAGAAATAATAATCGATGGCACTTTGAAAAAGATCAAATTTCTTTAGAATTATATCATGTAGTTATTCTTTTTAAAAAGTGGTACAATGACTACAATATTCTTAAATAGATGATTTATTTAAAAATAGAATTTTTACAAAATCTACAAAGAGACTTTATTCTCAAGGTTTTAAATTTAAACTTTTCAGAACTTTTTAGAAATTTGCCATCATATTTGTCAAAACTCACAGAGATACTTTAAAAGACAAGAATTATTCGGTCAACTTTGAAAATATTATTTACTACATAATTCTTGATATATGCAGATGTTTATTTAAATGACGTGAACTTATACAATTTCAGTGATAAATAAACCAAATTGTGGTAGGGCGTAAAAATCTGTTCTTGGCTGATCGAAGCCATACAAATCTACTGATTCATTCATGGACCACAATAGCGAATAGTATGTATTAGTGGATATAAAATATATTACATAATAAATATTATTTTCATGCAAACATAGCAGTATTACAAGCAATTTTCGTGCAATTTCGTTACTCTCAAATTTTTACAGAATTACCCGGTAAACTTCGAGTCATTCCTCAAATTAGCCAAATTTCGTTAATCTCATAAAGTTTTGAATATATTTGATAGAGCTTACAGAACTTGTCAATAAGAAAACTCCGTTTTTTTGCAAGAATTTGATTTCATGGCTGGAAATCAGATACTTTCAATAAGTTTTAGAGACGATTCTCACAGTGGATTAAAAAATTTTTTGTATTTATTCGAAAAAAATCCATTTTCTACAATATTTCTGATGAAGTTTTAAAAAATTTTATTTTCATAGGATTTTGAAGAAGCTATATAAAATTTGAAAAGATTCTGATATCAAATCAAATAATTTATGAAAATTAAAAAATCAAATAGCTGCATTCTTTTAGTACAATTTTCTGGAAATTATTATATGAAATACCTCAAAATACAGTCGATTATGTCAAATGACTCACAAGTTCTGTGAAAAATCAAGAGATTATCGTTTTCAAAGGATCCATTCTCAAGAAATTTTGAGAGAAATACTTTGGATATTTGATAGAAGTTTGAAAATAATAAGATTATTACACCTTTATAAAGTGTCACGGGAATACTGGTGAATTTGATAACTTCAAGAATCCATTTTTTTATTGAAAAAAATAGAATCCAGGCTTATGGAAACTCCAAAGAAATATCAGCACTTCAGCAAAGTTACATGTTTCATAGGATTTTCAAGAATCTATGTCGAATGAATTTTCTGAAAATTCAGAAGGACTCGACAGCAACTTTCCAGATTTTTCACGGAAATCTCAATAAAGTTCAATACACCAGAATTTATGAATTTTACAGAATTTTAGGAAGAATTGACGAGAATTTTAAATTAATTCTACGGAAATTGAAGAAAAACTGCATTCTTATATGATTGTTTTTACCAAACAAATTTCAGTGAATAGTCAGAGTTTTCTGTCTTTTCATTATTGGTTAAGGTAGCCAGAAGTACGTTACGGATTTCTTGTGAAATTGCACTAATTCTCAATGAATTTTCGCTGATTTAAATTTAAAAAGAGTAAGAAAAAATCCAATTTCTACATGATATTGGCGAAATTTCCAAAAAATGTTATTTCTTATTTAATGTTAAGAAGTTTATTGAATTGTTTAGCATAACGATAGTTGGCTTACAAATATTCAAATTTATATGCAGCTGAAATGAAATTGTATACCTTCAATGTGTAGCCATTCTTCTTAGTTCAATTAACAAGGTTAATATACGAGTAATAAAATATGTCGTTGGATTTAAGAAATGTTTTACAAAATTAAAAAAGTGATTATAGTTAAATAAATCCGCCATTTTCTAAGGTTAATTAGTTTAAAAATATTCTGCGCCTTATATTTTTAAATAAAAATATAAAATAAACTTAGGTATTGCGATGGGAAGAAGATCTGAAGGGAAAATAATGATAAAATACCGTTTCTTTGTAAAAGAAATAGTAAACGTATTAATAAATTATTTCTTTGATTTGCCAATTCAATTTGATTTTCCAGGTAGTTAATCATTACTAGAGGAGACCAATAACTTATGAGCAATAAATTTTACCCGTTGTTGGTCGTTTCATGATGCGGTCTGCCGCACTTGTCTTTTTGACAAATGATTGGTAAGAGCGGTTACCCATAAGATTCTACTCGTATTAGCCAAACCTCATCATCACCTTCAACCAGCTTAAAAATCTATAGATTTTGTTTAAAAAAATGAAACATTATGTAAAACTAAAAATAACTACCGAATTAAAAAATGCTGTCTTGAATTCAATTATTATCTACAGAATGAAAAAATACTGATTTACAGATTGAAATTCCTAAATTTGAATCAGTAGAAGATTAGTTGGACAGCTAATAAAATGGTTGGGACAACTATTTTAATTAGTAAATAATGATACTGGTATTTAGTTAGTTCTGAGAACTATTTTTTTTAGTTGGCACTTTTTTTATTGAAAATTCGCCTAGTTGGTTAAAGTTCATCTTCTTTGTTAAAAATTAATTTTATTGTTGTTAAAGATTCATAATTTTCCCAGTGGGCACGAAATTTAAGAACGTAATTGGAATTACTTTCTAAAAATTTTCCTTGGACGTACAAGTCAAAAGACGTTATTTGAACGTTTTAAAAACTGTCCTAAGTCAGGCCAAATAATGTTCTGAAAATGTTTCATGTTCCAAATACGTCCTTCAGCCGTCCCTGGAACATTGTATGTTTAAAGAACGTTATTCGGACTGGCCTAGGACGTTTTTGAACCGTTCTAATAACGTTCTTTAACGTTTGTGCCCACTGGGTTAGTGGAAAAATGAACTATTTTGTCGAAAATTTAATTGTTTTGTTAAAAATTTATCCCTCTGGATAGAAAATTCGTCTTTGAGGATTAGAAATTTAACTGTCTTCTACAAAATTTGTCTTTTTGGCTTGAGGATTCAAATATGTGTTTTAAAATGCAACAGTTTGGTCTGAAACTAATTTTGTTATTGTTGAAAACTCAACTTACATGTTGAAAATCTCTTTTGGTAGAAAATTATTTCAAATTTAAATCTAAAGTTTCCATATAGAATTCAATATGGTACCTATACACTAATTTTATCTAAAAGAATTTATTCCTCAACTATTCCCCTATTTTCGTGAGAAATTACCCAAATCCCCCTGTGTTGAAAGCGTTTTGGACTGTGAGGTCTGTTAGAATATTATATTTGTCTATTTCATATTTTATTTTAGGCGCTTGTTAAATGAACCCCTATCATATCATCTTATAAGATCACTAAATTAGACTCAGTGGAACCTAGTTCATTGAATCAGTTAACTCAATCAAATCGGTAATATCCCAATGAAAATCTGGTACAAGTCACTCATTAATCAGTGAAAATGACTAATTATGGAAAATGTCCTTTGAGGAGTCGAGAAATGATTCGAAAGCTCAGCCAGACACGCGCCTACGTATAGAAAGTGAGACTAGCAAAGGTGTTTTTTTTTTGGCCAAGAAACGATGCATATGTGTAGGTACGCGTTGTGTTTATCGACCTTATCTCGCTGAAACCGCTTCAAGAGCGCCTTGTGCAAAATCAGGAAAGAGTTATGGCCCGTAGGACGTTGTATTTCTGCGGATTTCTATTCCGCGTCTTACTCTGGTATCTCTCCCCTTAAGAGATCTCATTGTTCGAAAAACGTTATCATAGTTTAAATCCCGTCTCAAATTTTATGAGCCATTGTTCGCGACACGCGAATCCAAATTAATGGTGTTCAGACATAAAACCTTTTTTTAACGATCCCTTCACTGTTTTCTTCAATCACAATATTCAAAACAATAACTTTGACTCTTTTCCCTAAGTAAAAATTAACTTTTGCGTAGGAATTTTCTCTAATTACTAACTTCCATTATAGGACAATCCGTACAATAATTATCCACTTAAAGAATTTTGTAAGTTGGGCAATTTTAAGAAAAATATACAGATGAATAATAAGTTTGTTAATGATTCAAATGACCATTGGACATTAAGCGACAAGAGTAGTACATAAATCATATTAAAAGAAACACATTGGTTGGCCACGAGAACATAGGAAAATAGGACAATGATTGGTCGGGACAAAACATTATTTTCGCTCAGTATTCGCAAGGAAAAGTTACAAACAATTATTTACATGTTCTATACAAAATTCAAACAAAGATATTACTCATTTGCTTTTCACATAATGTTGCGAACTATCTCGGGTATTTTAAATCGTCAAATTCAATTAAAAGCTAAAACTTTATAGAAAAATCTATTGTAACCTAAAAAAAAAACGACCAGTTTATTTGAGTTATTGAATTATGAACGCACCAGTAACAATTTTAATTATGTATACTACAAATATTTTTGTTTTTGCAATATAAAAATTATTATGATTCCTCGATTTAGGTTCATTTAGGTTTCTCAGTTCCATGTCCAAATTAGAGTTCTTTTCGAAAATTCCCTGTTCCAAATTAAAATCATAAATATTTTCAAAAATTCATCGTCCCAAGAAGAAGTTCAAATGTTTTAAATAAAATTTGTTGTCTCAAGTCAAAACTATTTTTTTTTCTTCAAAATTCTACGATACAATTTAGAAGCACATATATTGCTTCCGAGCATTTCCTGTTTCAAGTCAAAATTATAATTATTCTAAAAAATTTACTGTCCCTGGTCAGATTTATACGTCTTTTTTAAATCTAGCTATATCTGAAGATTATAATTCTTTTGAAAATTTCCCTCAACAAATTCAAAATTATCAATGTTTTATAAAAAGTTCTTTTCAAAGTTTCAATTTCAGAATTACAGATATTTCTTTCGAAATGCCCTGTTCCAAATCATAATTACAGTTCTTACATTTTTATTTTTAAACGTAAATCTTCTCTCTTTGACAACAAAAAAGATATATTTACAATTTCAGATAAATATTACTAATTTACGAGTTTGAGTGTACATCAGATTTCAAGATTTCAAAATATAAAAAAATTGCAAACAGCATCACTTATATTACCGTCATTATCGACAATGAAGTCTTTTCATTGTTCGTTTCGTTATTGGACAAACTTAGAGTAATAAAATACCATAACACTTTTAAAATTCAATTTATAGTATAATCGAATGAAAAATCCCGGTCACTTAATCAAATTCCCGGTAATTTCCTGTTATTTTCCCGATGAAAAAAATTCACGGCCTCTTCCCAGTCAGATAGACACCCTGATTCAGAATATCCCTAAATTATAACTTTATGATGGTAATTCTTAGTAATTAATTTTACAAATTAAAGCTATACGGAACTTTACTATTTAAGCGATCTATCAACACATGATCTAAATTCTTAAATATATACATTAAAAAAGGAACACTAATTTTTTTAACGAAACCTTAATTAAAAAATCTTAAATATAATTTGATCTTCGATCTTTTAACGGAGATGGTTAGTAACACTGAGCACAATTTCAAACACATTTTTTCGAAGCGTGAGATGAAATTTATTGCAAAACTTTTAGAAAATCTGAAAAATTCCCGCTTTTCAAAACAATTGTCGGCTATTTCCCGATGCTGAAAATTCTAGGCTGATTACGTGATTACACGGTCAGTTTTGTCACCCTGAGTATCGAAACTAATTTTATTCTATAAACTTAGAATAAATGAATATATAATTTTTCATATAGTTTGTATTTCATCTTAATTTGAATCAGTAAATTTCCCTATTTCGAATTCAGAGTCATGTTCATCAGAACCGGATATTAATTTTTAGGTAGCCGACCTAAAGAATTGTGGATTTGCTTTCGAAATATTGAGGCAAGACAATTTTAGGCAATAAAGATAAATAAAATGTCGTGGAGCAAATATAATTGTTTTTTATATTGGATTAAGAATGAGACTTGCTGTAGTAAAGTTACGAGCTCAAGTTTTATAACGGATTGAAACGCAGGCGCGCAGTGAGCCACGAAGTCGTCCTTGGCCGCTCCTTCAGCAGCCTCCGGACCTCCTAGGAATCATTTCCTACTGTTTGAACGCACTCACTCATTCAAAGATTCTCAAGCAAAAACGTTTACAACGCAACTTAAATAAATACAGCAGCCATTGAAAATTTACCGTTGCTTTTCGAATTGCGAAAGATTTCAAAAAGAATATTCTTCAAAGGATATTATGTAAAAGACATCCCAGAAGAATATCATTATGATTATACTTAATAATAAACTTTAATGAAAGAAAAAAATTCCCCTGTACTTATTTTTTGAATTTTGAACTTTTACACTTGAAACTTGGACAATTTTTTAATCAAAAATATTGAATTCAAATGCTTAATAATTTACACGCATAAAATGGAAAAGTTTTTCACATTTTCCTTTTATATATTGAACAGTTCAAAGATTTCTGAGTCAGAAATATAAATCCAAGCTATCATATCCACTGCCATAAATTGAAACTAATCCTCCCTTCTAACAAACAATAATAAAAATGTTAAAAATAAAGCATATCCCTCTATCTATTCAGTAAAAAATTCGAAATAAAAAGTTCTCGCCTTTCATGTGAATGTTAAAAATACCAAGTTTTCCTCCGCCCACTCAACAAAAATGTTAAAAGAAAAAATTGGCTTTTTCCATAAGTTTTTAATTGTGTAAGTCTTCAAAACTTAATTTTAAGATTCATTACATCATATGATAAAAAATTTATAAAATTCCCAGTCAAAAAGTAAATTCACTGTCATTTCCCGGTTTTCCTGGTCTTGAAAAATTTCCGGTTATTTCCCGGTTGCCCGGTCCCGTGATCACCCTGATTCAACAATACAAACTTGTACAATGAATTAAAAGTGGTATAATTATTATTTTTTAAAC
The DNA here is from genome assembly GCA_932178445.1 of Andricus quercusramuli. Classification (NCBI taxonomy): domain Eukaryota; kingdom Metazoa; phylum Arthropoda; class Insecta; order Hymenoptera; family Cynipidae; genus Andricus; species Andricus quercusramuli. Next base: position 651,061 of record CAKNXH010001073.1, read on the forward strand.
TCATCAACTGATAATATTTCTTTACAAAAAAGTGTGGACATGCTTTTGGAAACAAAAGCATTCCAAAATTTAATTAGGTAGAAGGTACTGTAAAACGGGCAGGGATAAAGTCGTTCATGTGTATATGAGCCACTCAGGAGGCAAGTTTCAATAAAAATGATATTTATGCAGAACTGTCTATTTTAAAATTTGTCTTAAGTTGTATTAAAAATTGATGCGGAACTTTATTTGCATATTTTCATGCTAATTCTACCTATGTAACTTATTCTTCATAATCTTTAAATGATTTTTACAAAGTTTAACCTATGTATGATATATAATATATTGTTGTTGTTATAGGATAATTTTTCAAAAATGGGTGACTTCATATTGATATCTTGTAGTTCTTGGTCAAGTTTGAATTTTTTCCCGCCCTAAGTTAGATTTAAACGATGAACCTAAAGCTTTAAAACACAATATAATGGGTGGCGGCCTTGCGGACTTAACCTAAAAAATCATTAGTGAATACAAAGGTGTCCAATAAGGCACATTTGAGACATCGCATTCTTTTTGCATTCTAATTGAAAAAAGCAGCTGAGACGAATGAAATGATTTGATCAGCCTTAGGAGAAGGTGCGGTGATACATAAAACGTATAAGAAGTAGTTCCAGAGATTTCACAATGGTGATTTTTTAATTGGAAGGCAAAAAGAAAGTAATATCTCGAATGCACTGAATTAATTTGTAGACCCAATATTTATAAACTAAAGGCTGGGCCTTGGAAAATGTTTATAATAATTATTCAATGGGACTACTTAACTTTTAATAAATAGCACTTTTGAATTTGTACAGTGAGTCAGCTACTTTACTCTACATTTTCCAGTAAAGTCGCCCACATTACAGCCATTAATAAACAGTTTGCTAATTAGTATGGTTAGATTTTTCCGCGATACCAAAAAAAAAAAGATCAGAAATCATATATTTCAAGTCTCAATATTTAATTGAGATTCCTTCCATAAATTTATGAAGAAAACCTGCAAAAAATGAGCGACTTTACCCGGTTTTACGGTACACCTTGATTCAAGAAAACTATTGACCAGTATAAACAGGTATAAAACACTACCTTTAAGAATGTTTATGCCGTCGCAGAAAATAAGACTCAAAATAATTTCTAAGCATTTCTCCAACGCAAAAGTAAACGAGGTAAAAATATCTCAAGAATCATGACGATTTGATCGCACGAATTGGAGAAAGTCTGCCTCTGCCGCAATCACTATAGCGATTCACACTAAAAAGTTAAAACATGTACAATAAATTACGATAAATCTTCCGCGATATGTAAATTTTCGATTTGATGCAACATAGACAATCTTTATTGCGTGCATCAAGTTTTATTTTTAAAAAAGTGTAATTTTCCAAAAGGTTTTCATTTTTGTCGTATATATAAATTTATGGCAAGCCAACTTTAGGAAAACATATTTATTATTTTATTTCTCCTATATGCAGTATCTTAAATAGTTAATCAATCATAATGTTGAGTAATTAATTGAACAATGATTAAAATTTAGAAAGAGACTTGTATATGTATATTCTATGTTATTAAGTTTTTTTTCTGTTACAATTAAAAGTATTTTTTCATGTGTAATCAAAGAATGTAAGAGGCGTTAAAAATGACTTACGATAGTGAAACTATTGGCATAAGTAAGTACTCGTGTAACAAACGAGAGTGAAAGAGTTTTCGCTTTCGTTGGGAACTCCCACCTTTTTCTTATGGTGCACTCACTCTCATGAATTTACTTTCTGTGTTTTAGGTATTTGAGATTCGAAGCTGAACATTACTTCCTTTTACCCGGTGACCCAGTATGTTAAAAAATTACCAGGAAATGGTTTCTACTCATTAAAATATTTCACAAATTTGAATTCCCCGTCTTTTTTTAATTTTTACTTCAAATTGGACATTTTGGCATTTAATCATTTTAACCTCATCGCCAGCTAACTTCACTTCGTCGAGAGCCGAAGCAAAAACTTTACTTTTGTCATATCTTCGTAATAAATAATAATAATTATTATTTTATTGTTTAGTTAAATATGTGCTTATACAGAAAAATTAATTTTTACGAAGATATTAAAAAATACGGTTCAGTTCTATACATTATTTATTTCATTGTTTTTCTAATGGGAGATAAGGTAAAGGTCCCAGTAATCGTGACGGTCCCAGTAATCGTAAAACTTGGTTATAGTTTGAATATATTGTTACAAAAATGTGTTAAAAGTAACATTTAATGATAAAACTCACTTATTTTTAGCACTTTATAATAGCCAATAGAAATTACATTCATTGAAATAAAATAAAAAGTAAGAAAATTGGCATCACGATTACTGGGACGTTTACCTTATTGCGATTTAAAACTACCTCAACGTCTATTTAATTTAGCCAAGCTAATTTGGGCTTTGGTACTTATTTTGAGGAATTATGTTTTTGGGCCTCAAGCTTTTGACCGAAGTTCATAAAACAGATAAAATTTCAGATAAATTTAAGATAAAAAAGAAAAGATAGAAAAGCAAATACAACTTTTTTGATAACTGATGCAAACTGGTATCTTAACGTAACAATTAAAATATAACATTTTTGTACGATATATAAACAAATCAAACCCTAACATTTTTGTTCAAAAATATCAATTTCCGACGAAACACTCTAACATAACCGAAAGTTGTTCCGATTTGTAAGTTTAATTTTTGAAGTCCAATGATTTTTGTTTAGAATAATATTTGCGGTTGAAAACGCTAACATACCATATTATCATATGAATATTTTGAATATTCTTTCAAATTTAATGATTTGTAAGTAACAGTAGCAATTTTATACGAAAAACTGTTTAAGGTTATATATCTTCTTTCAAACCTAATATTTTTTGTTTAAAATAACCGATATCGGTTGAAAAATATTAACATAAAATTGTAAAAATAGTTTGAATAAAATTAAAAATACCAATTTCCAACGAAGAACAGTACCATGATCCAAAATTGTTAAAGAGAACAAATTATAATGATTTTTGTTTAAAAATGCTAACTTTAATGTAAAGCGCTAACGTTACCTAAAATTGTTTCAAAATTATGAATCTTCTTATAAATCTAATAATTTTTAAATAAAAATTCCGATTTCCGACGAAAAGTAACAGAATCAGAACTTGTTTAGGCTTGCAAATTTTTTTATCCTAAGCGAAAGTCATTGTTTTAAAATCTAAGAATTTTTGTTTTAAAATACAAATTTTACGTAAAACAGACCAACATAACCTAAAGTTGTTACAAAATTGTCAATACTCTTCGAAATTTAATGTGAATGTAACTTGATATTGTACAAAAATTGAAAATACTGTTCGAATTATAATGATTTTGGGTTTAAGAATCTAATTTTTTGTTGTAAAACGCTATCGTAACCTAAAATTTTTCAATAATTAGGAATCTCTAAAATCCAATTATTTTTGTTAAAAAAAATGCCAGTTTCCAGTAAAAAAAACTCTGACAAAACCGAAACACGTAAATTGTTGAAAAATGATTCATTTTTGAAATCTGAACATTTTTATTAAAAACACGCATTTCCGGTGTAAAACGTTAACGTAATCTAAAATTGTTGAAAATTGGGAATCTTGATGATTTTTATTTAAAAATGCTAATAACCGTTAAAAAAATAACAGTCCCTAAAATTTCTAGAAATTTGTTTCAAAACTTTTTGATTTCATATTAAAACTCTCTTTTACAAAGATTCATTTTTAGCGATAAGCACTAACATAAAACACGTAAAATATTTTCAATAATTTATTAGATAATTTGAAAGTTTAAATTTAACTATGAAAAAGTATTAGAAAGCACAAATGTTTCTTAATTTGCATATTTTTTCGGAAGATTTTTAATTATTATTGGATATATAATATAATAATAAATAAAATTATATATATATATATATATAAATTCCTGAGTTTTACTTATTTTTTACTTTTCTTATTAAAAGAGATTGTTTGTAGATTTAATTTTCAATTTTTCAAATTTAAGATATAAAACAACTTTAAGTAGTAATTAGAAGTCAATCAGATTGACTGATTGTTTTGCTTTCATTATCAATTTATTACAATAAAAAGTACAGGGATAATTTTTTTAAGTTTATTAAAAATATAAAGAAGTAAAATATTGAAAATGCTATATTTAAATAGTTTCGTAAATCCGAATCGGAACCCTTATAATTCATTTATGGTATATGGTATCTATGGTTTGGGTCTTATACTTTCGGGACTTATGGTTTTGTGTCTGATATCTTTGGGACTTATATGGTTTTGGGTGTAATACATATTAGCCTCAGTGTTTGGGTCCTTATTTTTGGGTCTTATAGTTTTGGAACTTGTGCTATTCTGACTAATCTTTTGTATATTTTTTAAATGCAAACACGAGTAAACATCAAAATAAAATTTCTTGGATTGATCCACGGTTTAAACTCGCTTATTGATTGAAGGGTATTTAATTTAAATGACACACTCTAAAAAAATGTATGCAGTTTCTCACGGTCTGATTCATAATCTATATTTAATCGTAATAGAGTCTATAATTTACAACACGAAATATTTATGGTACACACCGCGTATAATGTGAGGTGGAGCATAATACAAATGCAATAATTAGCATTGCAAATAACTGACGCACAGTCCTTCGGCATAGTTCATATTTTTGCACTTCCATTTTGTCGCATCTCACGAAAGATTCTCGTCTTTCGAAAAAGACTTTCAAGTACAGTGAATACAGAATATATTTCATAGATGATTTTAAATCCTCTAGTACTTGCTACAATTTAATAAAAATAATACAGAAAGGAATATAAATCATTTTTGGTATCAGTTATATGCTAGTAGAACTTTATTATATTCATATATTTCATATGTGTATAACTGCATACAGATTGCTATATCGAGGCTCTAATAAAATTGTTTTATGTTTTAGAATAGAAATTACTCTTATAGAATTTTCAGTTAATTTGCATAGGAAATAACGATTAGAAACAGTCGCAATCATCTGCCTTGACGGTTAGAGTTGACAGACATAAGAAAAAAAATGCTCCTCGTCAAACTTTACGGGCCATAACGTAAACCTGTCTGGGAATAATAATTCATGTTAGTGGTGGATAGTCTCATAAAAAGGAATGCACTATAATATCACCACAAGACATACTCGACAGCATTGCCGTTACCACAATAACTAGATACAATTATTATCTCTACTTATGTACATGAAAATGTCATAAAATCTAGGAAAAAACAAAATTAGATAGATTTCACATTGAGAGTTGCAGAACTGAATTTGTTCAGTTAATTAAAACAGAACTGTACAGTTTTTTTCAATCTTATAAAGAATTTTCACGATGTAGAAATTTTACTGTAGAAAATTGAACTTGAAGGAGAAATAAAAAAATGGATAGAAATTAAACTTGAAAATATGTGATAACGTTTCAAATGTTGAACCTAATTAGTTCACAGTAAAAACTGGACTTTCCTTTTTGTTGCGGTTCAAATTTGATATAGGGAAATCACAAAGAACGTGGTGCCATCTATAAGAGCTCCTTTTTGCTGCCGCTCCCTTGGAACAAAAAATCGGTTCCAATATAAACCCAGTTTTTGTTGTGTTGTCAATTTAAAGTGCTGTTTTCCCATTTAGACTATAATGTATTTTGTAATTGCGTTTCTAGTTACAGCTCCTTGAGTAATTAGTTTTTATTGTTTACAGCTCAGAATAATTAGTTTACTAATTAAATTCTTAACATTTCTTTTTCTACTATTTCCAAAACGGCTTCACGCGAGTGACCCAATCACAGAACCTCAGTATTTTTTTACATAATTAAAATGACTGAAAGTTACCAAAATAAAGTTTTATGAGTTTTAAAGAGATTGGTGCATTTTAATTGAGAATGAGTAAAAGAACTCTCTAAATTCGAATCAGTGAAAGTTCAATAGTAATCAGTCACGTACTTCTGGTTCCCTCGAGCCAGCATCAAAATTGACTGAGAAATTAGTGATTATTCAATGAAATTCCAGCCAGATTTCACTAATAATTATTTCATGTAAACAATTTGTTAGAGACGCTTACTGAAACTTTAATAACTTTGTCTGATGGAAAATTAGTCAGGGTGGCCCAAAAAACTTCATTTTCAAAATTCACCGATTTTTGCCTGAAATTTTTTCATTTCCCCAGGCCATCAATATTTTCAAAGATGAGCATTTTAATCTGATTAATTATTAATAATTAATTATTTATTCTTTATTTTATTTATTATCAATTTATTGTTATTAGTTAATTATTAATTATTATTAATTATCTTCTAACATTTTTCACATATGATCTTTTATAAGCGGAATGAAACAATAGAATTTCATATTAAAGTTTGAAATTTATTTATTTCGACCAAAAAAAGATTACTCTTCTAACACTAAAGTTAAATTTTCAATCCGAGTTTTCAAATTTGTCAAATTTTGAAACAAAGAGATCATTTTTCATAAAAAAATGATGAATTTTTAACGAATCAAGATTTTAAGTGAAGAAAAAAAATGTAATACAATTCGTTGAACTTCAAGCCCAAAGACGAATTTGTAAGTCAAAAAGATCAATTTTCAACAAAAAATGTAAAAGTTACATTTTTAGCTTGAAGAATTGAATTAAATACCAAAAAAAAGGAATTTTCAACAAAATAGTTAAATTTTCAACCAAAAAGATGAACCTAATAAAGTAGTTCAATTTTTACTCAAGTAGTTGGATTTTAAATTAAAAAATATAAATTTTGTACAAAATAATGAAATTTTCGACTAATAGGATGATCTTCAACAACAACAAAAATAATTTTCCAACAAAGTGATTCAACCTTCAACCATATAGTTCAGTTTTCAACCAAAAATGATGAATTTTTAAAGAATAATGTAATAGTAGATATTTCAACCAAAAAAGATTGTAGTTTCAAATAAAAAACAGTTGTATTTTTGTTCAAAAAAGACAAAATTTCTACTGAAAAGGATGAATTTTTGAAACTGAAGAAACAAATTTTAAAAAATTGATTGAATTTTGAACCAAGAAAGATTTCAGTGGAACTCTCAACACCAAAATATGAATTTTTAACCAAAAGTTTATGTTCTACCAAAATAGTTGAATTTTTAACCCAAAAAGACGAATTTTCAATCAGGAGCAAGCTACTGTGGAAAAAAAGAAATAGGTGGTTGCAAAACGTTATTTTCACAACCACTTAATCCCTTAATCTGCTGACCAATTTTTCGTTTGCCCTCACCATTATTATTCAAAGACCAGAATCTTATTCTTCTAATATTTTTAACATAGAGTCTTTTATAGACGGAATAAGACAATTTCAAATGAAAATGTAAAAATGTAAAATCTATCACCCTTGGCAATTGTTTGAAGTGCCTCCTATAGAAATTCTTTGACTTTGCAAGATTTTTTTCGAAATCTCTGACTTTTCCTGACCAATAAAATTCCCTGACTTTTCCCTGATTTCCAAGTTTCCTCTGACCTACGGCCACCCTGATTAGTGAACAACTACATTTTACCCTGAAATAAAAAATTAGTATTGCAATGTCGTTATAAACAATACATAGAGGTTCCGCCCATGAATGCGATAGTAATGCGGTTTTATAATTATTTCCCAGCATTAATAACTCGCACGACTGGATCGTGGAGAAACAAAAACAAAGGAATTTTAAGTCGTTCTTTTTCCATGTTTCTAACAAGAACAAACACTTTCTGAGCGAAAGAGAAAGAGCAACATTCAAACTTTCGCTTCACCGGTAATCGCTTTTTGAGTTGTACACGTGTACTTATGTTACACGCTACCATCACGCAGTAGAATATGTAATTTATTTCGCTCGTCTGGATTGCAGACGGGAAAATAAGACGGAAATTCAGAGAAACCCCATAAGTTCTTTTAATCTTAAAATTTGATGAAAATACTGCAGCAGACAGTTGACAAAACAAGAGTTGAAAATGTAGTCGTAATTGGCAATGTATGTAGTCAACACAGATGTCAACTATTTGCAGCGTTTTTATCTAATTTTATTATATTCAAGAGGTATTCTCACAATTATGAAACTGTACAAAATTATTAATAATCAATAAACGGCTTTCTGTTTGTATAAAGAGCACACAAAATTAACAGTTTTAATAAAAATCTTTACATAAGTATTTTTATACTTCAATCTACATTTTGTGTATCAAAATATTATCTGTATGTTTGTCCTCTTATAACTTTTGAACCGCTGCACGAAAAGTCGTGAAAATTTGTACAGTAATAGATCATGTACCTGGGTAGGTTATAGACATGTTTTTATTAGCGAACTCATTGTCGATTTTTCCCCCGCCCCCACAACTCCCACGCGGGCAGAGCCGCGGGTTTAGGCTAATTTATTTATATCTAAAACTTGAGTCACTGTTTCATTTAATTATAATCTTGGTTGAAGTGTTGAACTTTAGCTCAAATTCACTTAATTTAATTAAATTTCAGTTACATTTGACTGATTCTCAGTGAACAACTTAGGGGGTCATGAATGATTTTTAATATACTCTCCCTAGTTGACTTCCAATAAATACTTCTGGATTATCGCATTTTTCCAATAAGAAATTGTCAATGCCTAAAATAAGTTTCATAGAATTCCACTCAGAATCAGTGATTCTTTTTTCAAGATTTAAGTTAGCGAAAATTCACTGATATTTCAGTTGTTGGCCCTCCAATGACATTCAACTTGTTTTCTCTAATGGAAAATCAATAAATACCGACTATAATTTTAGCGACTTTTGACAGGTTCCCAATAGGTTTTTATTGATTGGAATTTAAAAAATATGAGTCACTGTTCCATTAAATTCTACTGATTTAATATTAGAGCGATACGTATCATAAATCCTGTAATTTACCGTGAAACGAGACTTAGTGGAATACGTGGGGTAAAACGGGACACTTGTTTTTTTATCCAAAAAAGCAATATTAAGCCAACAAATTGTAACTTTCGCGTATCCAGCTGTACCCCATTGATGGAAGTATAAATTTAATTATAACTTTGGTTTAAGGACGTATGTTAAGAAAGGCGAATGATTTGAACCTCAATAATAACATTAAATAGCATATGGAAAATTTCAAACCAAAGTTGGACGCGCATGCAATTAATGGTGTGTATCGTTATAAGATATAATATATATATATATATATATATTGCCCGTCCTCGATTATATTTTATATAGTATTATTGTTAATTGGGAGGGGAGAGATTATAATTATAATTTAATCTAGAAGAACGGATGTGTCGCGTTTAATTGCCCAAAGCTTTGTCACGATAAGCGGGGACTGTGTATTTCTTTCTTTTAAATTTTTTCTTTATGACAATGCTCAGCCAGCATGTCGTGCCGCATGAAAATGCAGCCCGCGCCTGCCAGCAGTGAAAGTTGCTCAGGCCACTTTCCCCTGGGCAAGCCATGCCGATTGCTCAGATGGTTTCCGGGCTCCGATCACACCATCAGATCACTAAGCTGATCCTCCAGACACTGTTATATTATGCTAAGTTTAGGTGTCTGAATTAAATTAATCTCGTCTTATATTAATTGCTTAAAAAAATTTCGATTAAATCTATTTTATTCTATATTTTACACCGTTTTATTCTGAGAGCGTTATTTCATGTTTAAACGGTATTTTATGCAGAAAAAATTTAGAACAATTTTCAAAGATTTTGACCAGGGTTAATCCACTGGAAATCAGTGAACATTTAATAAAATTTTTGTAATTTTTCACTGATTGAAAAATCACAGTGAAAATTCATTGAGTGCTTCAGTAACTTTGTCAATTCACAAATTGGTGAATAACTATTTTGGATAGATTACTGATAATTTGACCTGCTGGAACTACTTGAATTAATCAAATCTCACTAATCCATGATTAAAAAGATTGGATAAACTAAACCCTACACTAAATCAGTGGAATTTCCCTAATAATCAGTGAATCATTTTTGAAGATTTCAGTGGGTGAAAATCCACCGACTTCACTGTAAATAACGCTGCTGAAGTTTCAGTGACAGGTACTCAAATTTTAAATAGTGTTTTACATTCTCATCTTAATATGAAGGTATTGGTCTTATGTAAAATTAGACTTGGTCGGGTTTCATCAAATCTAATCTGATTGGATTGAGCTTTAGCACACGTTTTTAACACATGAAAAGAAAGGACGAGCTCGTTATCCACCTATTTCGGATGAAAATTCGAAAAGTTACAGAATTTTCAAAATGTTTGAGACCATTTATTTTCAAGATTTGAAAATTCTATGTACGGCTATTCTTAGAACTTGGGAAAAAAATTATCAGAGTTATAGCATTTCCAAAATTTAAAAAAACGAACGAAAATGAACATTTGAAGCCAAACAACGCACGATAGGGAAAAAAGTTAGGAACAGAAAAACGTTGCCTTTTAAATGCCCTACAAGATTATCATAACAACTTTTCAAACTATGCAAGATGCGAAAAAATAGACAAAAATTATGCACCCAAAAAAGATCTACGAATTTGTTATTGATCACTTTTCGATCTGACGCGTAGTTGTTGTTGTATCCGAAAAGAACAACATTACAAAAAATTGGACAAACAACACAAGGTACATAAAAAAATAATCAGCAAAAGGTGCTTTTTCAGAAAAGAGCTACAAGTTTGTTATTTATAATTTTTTGATAAGACGAGTAGGTTTAGTTTTAATCGTGTAAAATTACATTACAAATTAACAAATTATATTGTTGGACACAAAGACACAAGGTACAATAAATTGCTTCAATAACAAAACTGTTTAAAATTAGATCAAAAAATTTTCTTTTAACTTTTTTTTCTCACGAGACACGTGATGAGAATTTGTTCCTTAAAGCCAAAAGAGCTTTAACAAAAGATAATTCACAATCACTAAATTTCAGTTGTCGATGGTTTAACCTTTAATTTCAAAAGTCCTATGCAAAAATGTGGGGGATGTACAGTGATCGAACGCGTAGCGCGAGGTAAATACATTATTGAGCGTGTAGCGCGAGATAAATATATTATCGAGCGCGAAGCGCGAGATCCAGCAGGTGCGCGCCCTGGGCGTGCTCAAACTTGCGAGCGAAATATATCTTTTCTTCTTCTGGATAAGAATGGAATACAGAAAATTATTTAATCTGATCTTTATTACCACCATAAGACCAACAATTTTCTTTATTTATTTGTATGCTACCTACAGTTCTGCGCAGTTGGAGATTTTGCATTAAGTTCACTTCTAAACACGTCTGAATTTAATTGATCGACTTTTCCTTTATTGCCTCATCTCGTCAGTTGTTTTATATCTTGGACTTGCAAATTTTGAAAGTGACTCTGACTTTCTACTACTGTCATGCGATCTACCTATATAAACAAGCTAACTTGTCAAAAGCCCTAAGCAAATGATTATATATGAGTAATAAACATTTGTCTCATGCAACAGTTTACAAAAATGTCAATACAGCTCAGTCCGAATTGTACAAAAATAAATTACTAATATTTACCCTAGAAGAGTAAGAAAGTTTGGTGAATCTCCTCGGCTTTTAATATAAAATAGCTTATAAATTGTAATTTATTTATTCATACTTTCATTTTTTCATTGCTCTTCATCGTAAATTATTTAGTTCAGATAATATGTTCACTTAGTTTGAATTATTATTATGAGTTTAGTTACGATTCAGAATTTCAAACAAATTAGTAAAAAAGTATGAATAATTCAATAGGAAAGATAAGATCATTAATCAGTAGTAAAAGGCTTATAAGTCAGACGAATATCTTTTTAGCCTTTTTAGCACAGATGAGAAGAAACGAATTTAAAGAGAAAATCAAGGAGAAAATCAAGAAAAAATTGCTAAAAAGCAAATAAGTAAAGTAAAAAATTATTTTTTAATGAGAATAAAAAGAGATCATTGGCTGATCTTAAATACATTTGAAAATTTTCATTAAAATACATTTGTTTCACATCGAAAAGTAGATAAATTTATTCAGACTACAGCAAAAATGAATAAGTCCATTTTAATTTTGTAAAATACTAAGAGAAATAAAGCTATTTGACATGGATTTATTCATATTGCTTGCTTGCTCTTTATTTGTTTAAATTTCGAGAATTTAGAAATTGATGAAATTTAGAGAGTTAAAAGTTCAAAAATTTCAATTTGAAACTTTAAGAATTTCGGTTTATCTGAAAATATCTGCATTTTTACAATTTAAAGAGAAATGCATACTAGGATGGTCTAAATAGAGATTTTTTTCTCAATAATTAACCCCTAAAATTGTTCAAATATTTTAGGTCGCTCTTCACTGTAATAGATTTCATAGAAAACAAAAATAGAAGGCAGTGTGAATAAGTAGATAACTTGCTCGATTTATTTTCTAGTATAAGAACTGAAAATCTACACTATTGCGGTTTTGAATCTTAATGGGAGGAAACGATAGGGTTCGCTTCTCCTATATGGCTGTATTAATTATAAGTATTTTATTGTTAATTAATTGACCTTGAAATATATTATTTTCTTTCGCAAGTTTCAAAAAAATTATTCGCCTAAACAACCACGTTTTTATATTTTCAAACAAAAAATCTGGCTTTTCTATTCATAACTTATAAAACCTACATTTTTTTCATCATATCGCGTCAATAAAGCTCTTTTCGCAAGTGAAAATATACGCTACAACTTCACCATATTTAATTTTTTACACGAAAATCATTTTAATACCTAAAATCCTTCCAAATAACTTGCCAATACAAGGTTTTATAAACAATAAACTATATTTATCAACTTATTTACTTTGTAGGATTTCGCACACCTTGGTGTCCGTTCATCATATTTGACATTATCGTTTTGGGCCTTATATTTTGGGTTATACGGCTTTGAACTTGGGGTAAAATTTCCCAAGTGTCCCCGCCTAAAATTTTGTTGTCGCCTATCTTATTCAAACTCCGCCAGATTTTAGTGCTAGTGGACCTCCTTATATTCTGTAAAGGGGGCGCACCTAGTATAACGGGTTGTCAAGATACAGGGGCCCGCATTTTCGACGATTCACCCCGACTGCTAACCTTCAATTGTACATAACTCCTGTTACAGTTATCCAATTTAACTTTTTTATGCGGGTTTTAGAAAGGTATTTGAACAAGGTTTACAACAAAAATAACCAATGAACAATAAAAAAATTATTTCACCTTGATTTTTCATTTTAAAAAACATTTTTGTGATTTTCTCCCAATGCGGCATTTTTAATATTTTTTTAGTTAGGCTAGAAAAAAAGCTTAACTTTTTCTCTTGAAAAACCCCCCAGAACGAAAATGGGATGGAAAGTATTGGTTGAGTTGTAGAAGCTCACAAGAGCGCGGGTGCCCCGCGCCAACGAGCCACGGCGCTACTAGGCGTGCTGTAGTGACTCAGTTGTTTTAATAATTGATAAAAATGATTTTTCAGTTAACACGTGACGAATATTTCATTTCATCCTTACTTTCATGTAGCTGGAGAACGATTTACATATTTTCTTAATTAAAATTTTCAAATGGTTCTATTGTAGGAAAACGATAGTTAATAATAAAATCATTAACGATTTTGTTGGATGGTTCTGCTTATCTGTTACATTTCGAGATGGTTTTTAATAAGTCGTCTTGTATGCCACGTTTTGGTGAGTTTTTTTGGTGTTAATCTCTTTGCCTTTAACACTTTTTGACGTGATTCTCCTTGCCTTTCACATTTCGGGGTGCTTTTTTATGTGAGTCCCCTTGCCTCTCACGTTTTGGGGTGCTTTTTTTATGTGAGTCCCTTGCCTCTCACGTTTTGGGGTGCTTTTTGGTGTGAGTCCCCTTGCCTCTCACTGTGTTACTCAAAAAGTGATTTTTTGTTCAGCTTAACGTTCACTTTGATCTTCTCTTCGCGATCTCTTTGCGATTTTTCTCTTCGGGAAAATGTCATACTGTGAAGATGACGAATACTTCTTCAAAATTAGAGGTGATTCTGAAGAGGGTACAAAGCGATAGTATTTTTGTGTGCTTGGCATATTCTTTGCAGAGTCGAATCGAGTTTTAAGGTTTTCAGCAGTGGCGGCATGATTTTCTTTGGAAATGAAAAATATTACCGTTTCAGGCAAGTTTTTTAGCCCATTGATATAGAGCATCAGCAGTCAAAATCTGATTCTGAGACGATGCCTGGAAACTTGCACGTGCGGCGAGTCTTTTCAAATTGCCCCCAATTCCATCACATGGTCCTTTTCCATGTGCAGTCGCGTGAAAGTGCCATTCCGTCTGAATACCGAAGTCTGCTTCATGATATAGCAGATTTGCAAAATTGTACTTATTTTCAAAATGTTGTGCTGCACCATCGGTAGAGTAAATAATTTTTTTTGGTTTGAAATTATCTTTTAGGTATTTGGTTATAACTTTCTGAAATTCGTAAACAGATATTGTTTCGTGATTTAGGTTGTCGGATAAAAGAGCTAGATTGCGATGTTTTAATTCATTACCCTCTTTGTAATAGATGACAGTTGTATAGATCGTGACCTGATTTTTGTTACTTGTGAGCAGAAACATAATTTTTATCAATTATTAAAATAACTGAGTCACTACAGCACGCCTAGTAGCGCCGTGGCTCGTTGGCGCGGGGCACCCGCACTCTTGTGACCTTCTACAACTCAACCAATACTTTCCATCCCATTTTCGTTCTGGGGGGTTTTTCAAGAGAAAAAATCAAGCTTTTTTTCTAGCCTAACTAAAAAAATATTAAAAATGCCGCATTGGGAGAAAATCACAAAAATGTTTTTTAAAATGAAAAATCAAGGTGAAATAATTCTTTTATTGTTCATTGGTTATTTTTGTTGTAAACCCTGTTAAAATACCTTTCTAAAACCCGCATAAAAAAGTTAAATTGGATAACTGTAACAGGAGTTATGTACAATTGAAGGTTAGCAGTCGGGGTGAATCGTCGAAAATGCGGGCCCCTGTATCTTGACAACCCGTTATACTAGGTGCGCCCCCTTTACAGAATATAAGGAGGTCCACTAGCACTAAAATCTGGCGGAGTTTGAATAAGATAGGCGACAACAAAATTTTAGGCGGGGACACTTGGGAAATTTTACCCCACTTGCGATTTGGCTTTTAAATTTTTGGATTTGGAAGTAAAGAAAAAAATGTAAGAATGATTTATTATGAGACCGTGGCTACGTGTACGCAAATTTCGATACGAATAGCTGGAGTTTTTCATTACGAACAGCAGGATCTTGAAAAAGGTACTGAACCTTTGTACCGAACTGGATGCTTTCGGTGCACTTTGAAAGTGCCTTATTATAATTGGTATCTATTAAAATCATTTTACGATTCTACAATGATGACTCCCATTAAATTTTTTGTAGTTGAAAATTAACTTTTTTCTTGAAAAATCAACAATCTAACATTGATTAATTTTGTTTGAATTGGGTATGCTGTAGTCGTGCCGTGAAAGGCGGCTAAGCGGCGCATACGTGGGGAAAAGCAGCACACCCTTAATTATGTATTAAAATGCGATAATGCTTCTTTTAGGATTTTCAATAAGAATCTTACAATTTTAAGTTACAATACTCTGTATTTATGTTTCAAAAGAAGCAACTATCCTATTCGAAAATACAGAATCAAGGGTGTTCCGCTTTCCCCACATGCGCCGCTTGGACCCAGTTTAGGCCAGGTGATATTTCCTTACAATAAAATAAGATAGCAAAAATGAATAAAAGTAAGTCTTCACTCAGAGAAAAAGTTGTCTTGAAACAAAAGCATCGTCCTCTGGCCTATTTTGTTTTGAACGCAAACATAATCATTTGGCTGCAAGATTAGCTGAAGTTAGTCGCATAAGGAAAATTTTTACTGCAAAAGAATTTCTGTTGAGACAAATGAAAATCCTCTCAACCAATTTAAGAGGAAACTCCATTCACGTCAAGAAACATCCTTTTGTCACAAGAGGACATTTCTCTGAGTGTTGTTATCGCAGATATGAGAAATGTTTTGCATTGCATTGTTTGGGTGATGTATATGAGTGATAGTGGTTCTTCTGGAGTTTATTCCACTTGATGAAAGGCGGCCAAGCGCGTTGTTGTAGGTCAGTTTTGCGTCACTTTCGCTGATGTCTCTTGCGCGCGTTACCTAACAATTACGTTGGCTCGACGACCAGCGTGAACGGACGTTCGTAATATCGATAATTGAACTCGGTAATGTAAGAGATGTAACGATGTGGATTACCTTACAGTTATAGCGATTCGTCAACACCAGAAATCTAGATATGTTCACACGGTCAAGGACGACGCCTTCTTTAGACCGATAGATGCCGCTTATGTTAAAATATTACTACCAGACACTATTTCCAGAATAAAGGAAAAGTTTATGGTCTTTTTATACATGCTTTTTCAAAGTCTGCGAGTTTTAACGATAGATTTTCTCATTTTAAAATAAATAAGACTCCCTAAAATGTCTTTGACCTTAAAGTCGCATTTTCATAGCTGTCGAGGAGGAAATAAAAATAGAAAAGTTAATTTTCCAAAGCGGTTCTACCTGTTTTAATAAAAAATATATACATCTTAAAATATATTTTTTTTGCATCAAAATCGGTTGAGCCGTTTTCGAAAAAATACACTTTTATTTTGATTTTCCTCTCCATAGTTCATAAAAAAATGTAACTTTTGCATGCTAACTAATCGTCAAGGCCCTTGATATATGAAACGTTCAATTATTATTCAATATTACTTCTTACCGACACACTCTGTGGATAAATGGGAAAAGTGGCTTACCTGAAACAAGGAAGAAAGTAATCCGTTAGAAAATTCAGCCTAAAAATAACAAGGGAATGAAATGAATGTTGCTTTCGCAAGTGAAGAAAAGTTGACATCACGCTTTTTCTTTAAATAAATATTGGAAAAGTAGTGAGAATTTTATTGCTGATTTTTTAATTTCTGAAAATTTTTGGAGCATAATAAACATTTTGCAATGTGTTTCATGTAAAAGTACATTTCCATAGAATTTTAAGAACTTATTAACTTGAAAGTTTTGTCTTTTAAACCAATTTCTAGATATAAGATTCAATAATCTGGTACACTAAACTCATAAATATTGTCGAATTAACCAGAAATTCATTGAGTTGATAAAATTAAAATTAAATCCAGATGTTAATATTCTCAATATCGATTTTTCTTTGTCTACTTAACTGAAATCCGTATTACAAACTGAATTAAAATTGAAATATTGCGGCTGAATTTCAAAAATAGTATGAAGATGTACATAATATGACTTGAGTGAACACATTAAACTTTCCTTCTAGAATAAAATAAAGCGTGAAACCTCAAAATTTCGCACCCGCTAGCAAGAATGAGAGCGAAAAAAGAGCTCTAACAAGGGGGATAGAGTAACTTTGTATGAAAAATGAGAAAAATAGGGGAAAGATTAATCAGTTGTTTTGACACGTAGAAAAGAAGAAACAATGTTTCTATAAGAAATTTTATAGTTTTAAATATTCTTTAATGATTTTTAAGGATTTCTGCCATTAAAGAATTGTTTTTTATATGATATACGTACGCAAATTGTTGGAAATCTATATACGGAGATGTAAAAAAGTCGGTGAAAAAAAAAGTTTGTTAAATAAACCATTTTTATATGCTTGAAATCGTTCTTATAATCAAGAATATTTTCTCTTTTAAAAATTCCATCATTAATAATTAAATCAAGATACTGGAAGTATAATTGAATATTTTTTTCCAAGATTTGCCATTTCGTTCTTACTATAAATACTTTTAATGTAAATTTTGAACTACAATCTTTAATGCTGTTAAACTGAAATTAAAAATAACTTAAGTTTGAGCGCCTAAGATAATATTTAAATTTCAAAAAATATTTAATTTGTATAGATTCAGAGTAATAAAAGGTTATTAAATTTTTATTTAAATCCTAAATAGTTTAGTTTTAAACTGGTCACATAAAGATTTGTAAATTTTTTATTGATAAGATTTAAAAATGAGTGTGATGCCTACGCTAGTTCGATAAGTATTTGACGGACGAGAGAATGTTTTTCCCACAAATTACCCAATCCTATAATAGGACTACACTTAGGTCAGTTTTCAATCCGATCAATCAACATCTTTTTCGCATTGGGACGTCGTGCAATGCCTCCTATGTGCAGAGGCAGGAAATCAACTTATAAACGTTCCACTGAAATTTTTGCAACACCTAAAAAAAATACTGCACAATCTACCGTAATAGCGTGCAATTAAAATTCTTCTCTTCTAACACTGGGTATGGAAAACATTCCAGTCTCAGATTTTTCTCTTCCGCCTAGCTGTGACAACAGTTCCTCGTCCTCTCAATCGTGAGAAACAAGCAGAAACTAGGATACTGCGCAGGGAATGGAAAGAGAAAGCAAGTAAGTAGATTCGTCGGTAAGGATCAGCCAGGCACGAGAAGGATTGGGCGGAAGTGAGTGCGGTGTGTCAGGATAAGACTCTAAGTAGTGTAAGTCGGTTAGTGAGTGAATCAGGCGGCAGTGGAGTCACCGATTCGTTCGTGAAAAGTGGCATCTCACGCAAGTGGTAACAGTCGAGTTCGGTTGGACTGCGGAAACGCGCGCTTAATCTTTCTCTTTCCCGCGCTTTTCTTTTCGTCATCCACAATTTTTTCCCGCTAACGCAAACAAGAGAAAGACAGAAAATGAGAGAGAGGAAGAGAGGGTGCTTTACCGTTTTCGCTTTTGTGTGAGAGAGGGGGAAAATGAGGGGCAACCTGTAGCTTCCTCCTAGCGGACTGTATTTCACGCACACTATCGTACATCCCATTTCCCATTTTCCATTCGCAGCCACTGTGAAATATTTCATAACCTGTGATCTATTCCCAGGGATTATTGCTGTCGTTGCCCTGCAATTTGAAAGCGAAAGCGACGTGAATCAATTTGTCTTGTGAATCCGGCACTTCATTTCCTTCAGTAAATTGTATGTTTTGTGCAACAAATTATATAGGTTTTAAACTTGAGGCAAAAATTGTGAATATTTCACTATTAGACACCTTCAGAGTACACTTTCAGAGCGTCGAAAGGTTGAACAAATTGAAACTACTATAGATTCGTAGATATTGAGTGGGTAAACTTTGGTGAAAATAGGAGACTTTGGAAGAAAAGGGTTCTTTTCTTTCTAAAAATATCAGCTGATGTGCCATTCTGACATTCCCGTTTTTTCGGACCAAATTTTTCCCCCGGTCAATTTAAATATGTCTATTTTTAATTTTTGCAAATTATTATTGATACATGCCAAACTTATCCTCAATCACAGATGAAATTATCAATATCAATCGAAAATACATTACCGATCTCTTTTAATGTTAATTATATGAGAGTTCAATTTTTTTCTCTTAAATAGGTTGAAAGCTATCGGTATCCTCGATAAAGATAGCCAGGATGAACTCAATTTTGTAAGAAGATATCGCGAAAATAGTGCAAACTTCAATATTTTCTTACTACTTAAATAAAATGTGAAATAATAATAAACATTTTTCAATGGTCTTGAGAACACTTTTAAGGTGAATTTCTATAGAATAGCATCAATTTCTCACCATTATTGTGGAAAATTTTTCTTGCATGGTGCAACATGTTCAAAGTAGAAACAAAAATACAAGAAACATGTAAATATCTTTTCTGTTAAAAAAATATTTTTTTGCGTAATATATGAAATAAGTAATCATGATGTTTCTATCAAAATTTATTTCAAATATATTCATTTGATTCTTATTTTCATTTTCCTACAGCTGAGATGTCTTTGAATTTTTTCAACTTTTTGTTCCAAGGTTGCAATTTTTTTTTTATATTATATTTAATTTAAATTATAAGGAACCTTTGAAATTTGCACTATTTTTACAATATCTTCGGGGCCGTTCATAAATCTCATGCCACGTTTTACTTTTGTTTATATCGTTGTATCCTCTTTCCCTTAACTAAAATTTGATTCACATCTTTATTAAAACAAAGGAAAAACGCGACACGATATTAATGGACGGTCCCTTCTAAAAAATTGTCAAAATGCCTTCACCCTGACTCATTTTATAAAGAATTCTGATAGCTTTCAATCTATTAAAGAGAACAAATTTTAACTCATATAATTAACTTTTATGGTCTCATACGTGAAACAATAAGATTGTTCTCTCTCTGATTTTCGAATAAATAATAAAAAAAAGATGAAAAAAAAAAAATTGATTAGCATTTCGAACTCGAAAGTTCATTGCCTCACTACCCGATTCGGGTAGTGTTTCTAGGTGGATAAATACTACCAGTGTGGGTCCACCACACCCACGACGGGTCAACAACACGCAATATTCCCCGAACGGTCACCCATCCAAGTACTAACCGCGCCCAACACTGCTTAACTTCAGTGATCTAACGGGAACTGGTGTTTTCAGCGTGGTATCGCCGTTGACAAAAAAAAAAGATGAAGTAAAGAAAAAATCGATTTTTTGAAAAAGAACAAATTTCGTCTAGTTTTTCGGTCCGTCAGACACTCTGCTTTTATAAGAAATATATAAGAAAATACTTGTTCACATACACTGAAAATTATATAGTATACAATAAACTTATAATGTACCGCAAAGACCACTTTCTAATTTTTTAATTTCTTCCATTTTAATTATTGCGTCTTGTGCAATGAAAGAAATCTTTTATCAGAGTGACGTGTGACCCTCAAATGTTCGTTTAAAAAATGTCAGAATATTTGTCCTATAATTATAAAAAAAATAATTATATTACATTCATTCAAACCAGAATTATTATTTATATACATTACTGCCCTTCTTTTTATGAGATTTTCCGGAATTTATCATTTTTTTTAAATATGTTGAAAATTTATTTTTCAACCCCAGAAATTGCTAGTAAAGTAAGCAATATTTTCTGGAAGGTTCTTAAGTATAAAGACATTTTTAGGACTTAATTTGACCTTTTATCTCAACTCTGTCATAAAATCACAACTTCAAGGGTATTAATACTTTTTCTATATTTCTTTTTTGGAGAAAAAGACGTTTAAGGGTCGCATAATACTCGCAAGAAAGGCTTCATGTACTTTAATATACGAGAAAACTAAGGGAAAAGGAATCCTTAGAATTAAAACTTTTATGATAAATTTGGATGAATTCCTTAAATGTTGCCTCTGTATTTTCCACAAGATATGTACAATAGAAAATTATAATCCAATTTCAAATAAAAACAAGCAAAATCATGTCATACAAATATTGATCTTCAATTGCTCGACAAGTCTTGAAATTTACGTCTAAACATTCTAAGCGACCGAAACGATTATCCTCACGAGAGACAAGTTGTCCTCCATATTCGCTTTCAAACTTTCACGCTACGCAGAATGACGGAGGCAACTGACAGAAAAAAATGAGTAAAAAAGGAAGTCAACCAAAAACGGAAATCGTAGGTTACGCAACCAAAATGAGCGAAATAAAACGAAAGTGTGACTCTTATAGAAACATAAACTAGTCCCCGAAACTTGTACTTATTTCGTGCGATTTAGATCATTTGTCATTAAGGTTAACATGTTACCCAGATGAGCATTAGACGATCCATGCAATAAAGATTCTCGCGTGGGATTATTATTAAAGTCATAAAACGTCTTTGTCATTGAATGTGACTCAACCTTTTTTAAACAATTCTGACAAATTAATTATACAAAATGAAGTCAAGCGACAAAGACGCGATTTCTAACATAAAAGAAATTCACAAAAAACCATTGACTATTATTATACGGATGTGAAGTCAATACGAACATTCATCAAACCTTTTTTAGTGATTTATGAAATCGATGCAAATAGGTCAATTTTTAATTTCTGCGAATTTTGAAGGAAAAATTTAAACACCCTTAAGAAGATAACTGTTCAAGCTCGAACTGTTCATTTAAGAAAAGTTATTTGAATTTTTATGTCTTAGCTTCAAATATAGGTGAAAATTCAATTCTTATTCAATCCATCCTGATGATCAATAGCTGATTTTATTTTTCGAAGAATTTTACACAACTCAATTATAGGTTTGCGTTTATAAAAAAAAATCTTTTTCAAATTATGCATTTCATATTTTTGTAAACAAAAGTTTTCCTAAATAATTTTAATTTTAGTATAAAAATCAACCAAAGAGAGACCTAAAGAATCTTCCAAGGAATGCAATCAGTCTTTGACCAATGATCATTAGGATAAGATCAGAATTTTAGCCTTTTTCTACAGCAAAAGTAAAAACATAGTAAAAATCAGTGTATTTTTCTCGATTTGGTAAGTAATTAAAAAATTAGTCAATTTTGAAGCAGACTTTACATACTGGGCACCCTTAATTTCTGATTATTAATGTAGAATTTAAAATCCTGATAATTTATGAATTTAAACTATTTCAATGGTTTAGAATGGGAAAAATGATTGGAACGAACAACTTTGAAGCTACAGTGACAATAAGATGATTGTCCTGGGCAGCGAACTGTGAAGGCGCAAAATATCGTAGAACGAAAGTGAAGTCTAGCGTGGAACGCAGCGGTGTTGCGAATCGGTTCTCCCCATGTGAAACGGTATCGCTTCCTATTGGTGAGACGACAAAATCACGTTAATCAAGAAAACCATGCGGTGACGAGGACCCTATATAAATCGCACTCTTTAAAAAAACTTAAAACTTTCTAAAAAATTTTTATAAAAAAAGCAGAGAAAACAGTAGAGAAAACGATAAAGTTCATTGTAGGGTTCTACAGTGATAAAAATGTAACAGTTTTAAAAGTGATGAATGATAATTTGATTAATTGTTTTTTAAACTAAAAATAATGATAAGAGCAATGAAAGGAATTCAAATGTAAAAAGAGGTTAATTTTTGTGATAAAATCCATCGGGTCAAAATGAAAGCTGGTATCTTAAATCAATAATTCCGATTTTTAAAGATTTTGGGATCGCAGGATTTAAATGATTGAATAATGGTTTAATTTTAAGTTGCAGTGTTCAGGAAGCACGTCCGTAAAAGTATTCTTAATGAAGAGAATGTAGGTTATTAAACGAATTTGAATTTAAAACCCAATTGTACTAATGAATCTATATGAAGATAGATATATAGGAATGATGAAGGTTTAATTTAAAAATTAAAATAATTTTCCTCTATATAATAAAAAACTTATTTAATTTTGAGTTGGAGTATGCAGTGAGTAGGTACATCCTTGAGAGTATCATTAAGAAAAAGAATGAAAGTTACTAAACGAATTGTAATTAAAGAAATAACTGTGCTGATGAATCTGTGAAGACAGACATGAGAATGAGGAATGTTAGGCCTAAAAATTTCAAGAATTTTGAAAGTGAAAAGAGAATTGACCTTGTTTGAAAGCGAGACGAAATAGGAAGGAGAGAAACTAGATTCGTGAACCTATTTTGAAGGAAGAAAAGTAGTTATGTGGCCGTTACTACTCTTGTTGATTCGAGCAAGTTGACCTAGTCAAGCGCCCACTGGCTGCGTAATCTAAAATTAATTCCTAACAGCTGCTAGTTGCTGATACGTGCCTCAGTGCTGCCATGCTTCTACCATCTTTATTCTTTTCATGCATGTCAAGGCCACTATTCTTTGCCTTCACACGTTCCATGGAAGCCACCTAAAGTCCCTTTTAATAGTTCACTCAATTCTTGACCTCTGTCATGTCAAATTGAAAAAGAGAGCCCTACAAATCAACTGTAATGAAATTTATTTTCAAGACAAACTCCTTCAATACGAAACAGGCAATATTCTTTGATAAAATACCTAGTGAAAAGGGAACATCTGATCAATTAAAATTCGAGTTAAAATTAGTGCCTGCCTCGAAAATAAAAAAAATCGAAAGTTCTGATCAAATCTGAGTCTCTTATTTAAAGTTTGAGCATCACTTTCATTTAATTACTTATTCTTTCTCCTTGATTCGATATCTCAAATAAAATTCCTTATCTCTAATATCCTTGAGGCACACATATGGGAATGCCGATTGAACTGACATTTGGATGGCCTCCTTTCTCCGGACCATTGGCACGTGGTCCTGAGATTTGGCTACCAAAGTGAAAGTATTAGACCGTCTCGCGTAGACGGAACGAAATACGAGATTGTGAACTTTGAACTCGACCATTTCTTACTTTGTTCCCCGTCAAAATTTTGCATGAGTACTATTCTGCTTTCAAATGTAAATCACAAATTATATTTAAAATCAATCTCGTTATGCTTTCAATAAACACTTACGAACGAAATTTGACATACATTTCAGGGCCTAAAATGCTACACGACCCAATTTTCACAGACTCTGAATTATAAATAAGGACAGAAAAAGCCTGAACGTTTTCTCTAAACATCTTCCGTAATGGAAAGTGTCTTTAAAAAAAAGTTCAAATTCATTATTCCTGTTGCCCACATCCACTGACATCTACATTTCTCAGATCATTTGAAGTCTTTTAAATAGCTGAAACAACGATATGTATCCTTGTTCTGGCCACAAATATCGATGAAACGACTATTATTATTAATGAATCACATTTTTAGACCCTTAAAATAAAGATGTTATACAGCTGAGATAAAAATAAGTGCAAACAATAGCATAAGTGGTTTTCCAATTTTTACAAATTTTCAAAACTTGGATGCCAGCTTACAAAATTTCTCCGTTTTTCTTGTCTAATCCCAAAATTCCACGCTACGTTTCAATTTCATATGACATTTGAAACTCACAAAGTCACATAGCTGATTCAAAAACATGAAAAATCATGAATCGGGGATACAGTTGACTGTTTCAAAATCAAAAATATTTTACTTTTGTTGATTTGATTTTTCAGTATTTTTTTGTTAGAACTATACATTTTTTCCGTGTACTAAAAATTAAACTCTAAGTAAACAATAAGAAATTACTCATTTATTACGATCTAAATATTTATTTGTTTAGCAAGATGCTCGCTTCTAAGTCGGAATTTTGATGGTTGATCATGAATAGTCCAATTAAAGGTGTTGCGAGGGAGTTTCGATTTAATTAAGAAGACCTTATCTCTTCAGTCGCGTGCTTTTCTTATTGAATCCTCAGTCGGAAAAGGGACAGCAAAGAAAAATTGCGTAATTGTCAATTATTTTCTCTGCAAATTATAAATTTCAGTGTCTGAGCACAGGAGCAGATAAGCGACTGTTTATCAAAATGGTAATTGTCAGCAATTCTCAGAATCGTAAAAGTGAAGAAAACATATCTCGTTATTACTAATTAGACTAATTTTTCACCAGATGTTCATTTCCCTTTCCTGAATAATTACAATTTTTTAAAATAAAGATCATCCTCGTTTCTTTTATTGAGTTTGAGATTTACGAAATGTAGAATTAAAGTATTTCTTACAGAAATGAATAACAGATTGGAATTTATAGTAAGATTTTTGAAAGGATAATTGGAATTTCTCTTGGGATTAGAGCACGTGCAAGCATTAAGTGATTTGGAAAAATGACGATTATTAAAAGAGGTTTTCTCGATTTATGGTTATTAATCACCCGGAGCATTATTAATGATAGGATACTTCACAGAATGGTTCGATCAGGATCATTAATGAAGGAAGTGATTTTAGATGTCTGAATAGCTTTCGAGAGATATGAAGCAGCAGGAACACGGAATTAAAACTGGATCTGGAGTAAATCAACCAGGAAGAGTCTCTACCATATCCAGGAAGTTATCATTTATTTCTTTTATTCGTGGTCACATAATATATTTCCGAGATTAATCAATATTCATATAAATAAGGGTGCTTTTTAAAAAGCTTTATTTTTTAAATTATTTTCGGACCCATACAAATTATTACTTTTTTTTTTAGAAAATAACTCCTTATTTTTGTCAGAGTTAAAAAAGATATATTTATATGAAGGTAGCTCAAGCTCAATTTTTTACAACATCCTCGTTTCTGATGAAACTAACTATTTGTTTCTGATCTTATTCCGGCACTCATGGGTTGTATTTTTTAAGGTGAAAATTTAAACGCTAAATTATTCAATTTTTCAAAATAATAATTAAAGTTCGCACAACTAGAAAAAATCAAATGCTTTCAAAGCAAATGAGCATCGAGCGAGCTTCAATTTTCAGTTTTTAAATCTAAAAATAAATATTAGTTCATTATTTTATTATAAAAAACACAATCCCATGAGTGTCGATTAGAAAGAAACGTTTTTTACAAAATGGACCTTGAGCGAGCTATAAATATATACATAATCATAATTATAATTATGTATATAATTTATTTTATATCAAATTATTTTTATATGAAAAGAAATAATTTGTAGGGGTGTCAAAATTGAGCTTCATAATTTTATGGTTAGTGAAAATCTTATTCAAATGCTACTACTAAAAATGTTTTTTCTTTTATACTTGAAACTGTTTAGTTAAGTTTTTTTTACAATAAATACATTTTGGAATGAAATTTGAAAGTCGGTAAATTTCGATTGAAAATTAGTAGTATCATAACTAAATCAATCAGTGACAGATTGTTTGCTTTTCAAGTAGTGACTCTTAAGTCTGAACTAATTCAGATTTAGATTTAGAAATAAGTTCCCTGCTTTGTAAATTTAAATTAGTAAAATTTGATTTAAAATCAGTAACGCACAGTGACTACTCAATGATGTTTTAGTAGTTCTGAATAATTTCTCAGTAGAAAAGATTTTAGTAAGCACCACTTGAATTTCAGTAACTTTCTCTGCCGAAAAACCAGCGAAATATGAGTGTGATTTCAGTGGAATATTACTGATTGAGGTTACAAGAACTACGTCACTGATTCCTAGTGAAAATGCACTGATTTTCAATGATTTTTTGCTGATTCAAATCTAGGGAGTACTTAAAAAATCAGTATAGGATCAGCAAGCATTTGTACTAGTTATTTAATCAAGTTTGCTGATTTTACACCCATAGGTTGTAGTCATAAATAGTTTTCTTTTGTAATATTTATTTTTCATTCAAGCAATTAAGGAACTATAGATCTTTTTAATATGATAAGAAGTCTAAGACTTATAAATATGATGGTATTTTTAGAATGTAATAATAGTAATGTTGAATTATCAGTATTTATACATTTGTGTTTAATTTGCAATGAGTGCCAAAAGGTTTCCAAGATTTTTTTGTTAAATGGATATCAATATTTGAAATGCAATTTTCAAATAGAGATTAACATATTTGCATGTTTTTTGTTGTTGTAAATATAAAAAAGTGAACCTTTTGATTACAAGCTATAATCAAGAATCAATAGTTGATCGCATTCATTCACTGGAGTTAAATAAATCGAAGGAACCAGAATATCTTAAGCAATAAAATCTAGATTATTCTCTAGGGAGACTAATGAGAACTTTAAAGTTAAGTATTGTAATTACAATATTTCTCAGCTTCGTCTAGGAAGTAATATAAACGAGTCACGTTACTTTCACTTTCTCCGCCGAAATAATGAGGACGCACGCACTATTAAATGCACGCACATTTCTATCACAAAAAAGATACTTCAGTCTATCCATAAATTTACAAAACTATAGTATATAAAAATCAACATTTACATAAATTTACATAATATACATTTTTTACTAAAAGAAGTGAAAGTAATGGTATTTTTTATAAATGAAAGAGGAATTTTCTATGATACACTAAAATACACTGAAATTGAATTGAAAAAATATACCCAAAGGTCTATGAAATCTTAATTTCAGAAAAAAAAAATATTTTTACACCTGAACATCTGGGTTTCCTTTTAGAATATGATATTTCAGAATATCTCGCCTCGAATACAAAGGCTGTAAGAAACTGTTCCTAGCTCCATGGAATGATCTGAGGAAGAAGTTGTAGGATGGTGGAAAAATAAAAAGGGAAAAAAGGGAAATAAACATTAAGGAAGAAGAAATTAGGGAAGGCGAAGGAATTCTATCCACGGCACGTGGATTCTCGGATTGCGGTGAAGGCATACAAGAATTGAAGGACTATATATCGATTTCCATGAGATACCGATTTTCTGTGTTCGAAAGTCGAGCAAGAAAATGCGACAGAAATTGCTCGAGATTGAATAGCTCACGTCACGCAGATAATTGAATTTGTATGATGCTGTTCTACAGACAAATGAAACGTAATAACTAATAACAGTCTAACAATGTAACACCGTTTCCGGAAAAGTGATTTATTTTTTACGTAGATTTGATGCATTATTTCTAAAGCAACATATATTTTTTAGACAAAATCATTACACAGAAACAAGGATTTTTTTACTAAAAAATGCACGTAATTAAAAAAATGATAATGCGTGGGAATCGATTTATCGAAGAAGGAAGACCTTCTCAAAGATGCATTGATAAAGAGAATAATTACGGCAATTTTCTTAAGTAATTTGCGCTTCGAAGCCTTGGTTTTCCCGCTGATTTATGACTGGCGACTAGAACTAGTTTTCTTACTTCTTCGCTATTTATTTTTACTAATCTTTCCCAGGTGATTTACACACAAAATAGAGATAATACCAACTTTTTAATTTTCTTTTCATAATTAATTCTTAAAATATGCATTCAAATGTAGAACGCTTTTAATGCTTTTTCTGTTAGTAATTTTCTTATTATCCTATTTTCTTCCGGGTTTTCCAAGTTGGCAATCATTTTCCTGTTCTTCTGAGAGGAGGAGGAGCCGCAAAAATTCTCAGCGGTGAAACTTCCGGCGAAGCAAGCAATTCTCGGACAACCGGTTTCTCGACGTTGGTTATGAAGGTAGGTGCGTATGACGAGCGACAAAAAATTATGGTCGGATCGAGTGTCTTTCGTGGTTTGAATCTTGGAGCAACGATCGATAGGATTTCCTCGAGACCCGGAACAATTAATTACCCATGTTAATCTATCTTATTCTTTAAAAAAAGAATGAAAAAATAGCATAAATAGAATAAACAGCAAAACATATTTCCAAGAGAAGAGAAGAACTTCTTTGAAGCTCCTTCAGCTATTTTGATAACGAATTCTGAATATAATTAACGAATAACGAATGCAAACAGTCTTTAAAAAAAACGAACGTGCTGAAGAAAAGAACGCTTTTATAAAACGTTTGTTTATCTCTTTTCTTTCTACTTGTTTCCATAATTTCAATAGAGACTTCGCGAGACGACGAACGACTTTCAAATTTCTTTGTTACTTGTTCTCAACAAATACTTTAAGATTCTTGAAGTTTTTACGAAAATTCTAGTTCCTATATTTAGAAACTTATTACTATTAAAATTGTTAAAACCGTCTTATTAATTAAATAATTTTTTTAATTTGTTCAATTATGTTGTACAAGAAAATGATAACGAAGGAATAAGACTTAAATCAATTTAAACTACGCTTCGAATTCAAAATACGTAATGCAAAATTTTAAGTACTTGACATTTTTAAATGTTCAATTTTGAAAGCTTCGGGGTTAAATTAATGATTCAAATTTTTGAATTTCAACATTTCGTTGTCTAATTCTTCTAGTTCATGAATGTTTAATTGCAAATTTAAAAATATAAAGTATTCAATTCTCATTTGAAGTCTGCCAGCTAGTCACTTCTCCTTTTGGTCACATTCATTTTGTTTGTAAATCATTTTTCGCCAATTTATCAAAATATGGTCAATTGTTTGAATTCAAATGTAAGTCGTTACTGACTTTGCTTGATTTCATCTTAAAAGCCACAATGGTTGGTTAATCTTAAATTCAAGCGTTACAAATAAAATAGTTTGGAATGAAGAGATTAAAAAATTTTGTCTTAAGAGCGTTCAAAATGGGAGATTACACCACCAGAAATTACTTGTTTTCAAAAGTAAATTATAATTATATTAATATAAATTATAATTATATTAATATAAATTATATTATAATTTTAATTAGAAAGTCGTAATGATGTAGGTATTAGTTTATCATTTTAAGCGATCAAAATTGAATAATTCGAAATTTAAAGCATTTGAAATTGAAAAATTTTGAATTATAAGCTCTAAAATAGAATAAATTCGATTTTAAATTGAAAAAAGTGCAGAATTGAATAATTTAGAATTGAAAGCATTTGAAATGAAACAATCTGAAATAAAAAGCTTGAATCAGAATTTTGCTGAACTGTACGATTTTGAAGGAATCTAATTTAAACAATTTCACTTATAACCATTTCCAGTGTAAACTTTAAATTTGTATTGAAGTAAAATTAAAATTGTCCAACCTTGTAAAACTTTTTATACTCAAGACTTTAGAGATTTTATAAGCTTTAAATATAAATTCTAAAATTTGGAAGGCTTTCAAATTTCAAAGCGCTTAGAACTTAAAATATTTGGATGATTTTCAGTCCTGAAAAATTAAAAAAATGGAATCATTCCCGATTAAAGAACTCTCCAATAAGCTTCAAAGTTTCACAATTTCAGATGTCGAATTTCATTTCAATTATTTTGCATTTAGACGGCCTTCAAATTAAAGCTATTCAATCTTGAACACTTTTTAAAACTGGAAATTCTAATTATTCTAAAAGTCTTTGATTTTAATTAATCAAATGTACAAGGCTACCGATTTCATATGGAGTAATTCTATAAGCATATGAATTTCAAAAATGATTAAATTTTTATCGCTAAAAATATAAATTTTTTCAGTTTGCTTTCACGTTTAAAAACTATTAGTTTGAAAGGCTTAGTACTGCAATTATTTTAGTTTTCACGACCGAAAAGTGAAAATTCTTTAATATCTACCTTTTTAATTCGGAAATTCATATTTTCAAATGCTTCTCATTTGAGAATCGTCTAACTTTAAAGTTTTCCAACTTGAAATTACTCAATTTCAAAATAACTTATTGTAGTTTTTAATGGACACTGCTGTCAATTCGACTGTAAGCCTTCAGTAAAAAAATTCAACTACTATTTTGAAATTTACAACTTATAATTAGACTTGCCGAAATTAACGAAAATTATAGTCGTATTTAATTTAAATGATCAAAGTTTGAACCCTTAGATATTTGAAACTGTTCGTTTCCGAAGTCTTCATTGTGAAAAATGTAATTCTTGATCATGTCTTATAAAAATTGTTCCTCATTTTAAAGATACAAATTCATGCACAGATTTCTATTCATTCAGACTGAATTAAAGAGAAAAACTGGTAATTTTCTTAAAAAGAGATCTATAAAAGGGAGAAACCAGCAGAATAGGGGAAAGATTGTGAAGTCTGGAATCGCAAAAGGCTTTTCGTGTTAAGCAGTTTCATGACGAACTTTGCCTATTCACAACAATAGAAGATCGTTTCGATGAGGATGCAAACTTGCTGTGTCAAGTGTCGAAAGTAATAAGAAACTGTAAAACACGATAAAAATCAGAGCAACCAGAAACAACAAGCAATGGATTCTACTCGAAAGGGTATGGCTCGTATCCGCTCCTGCTTCCTGCATTTTTCTGCAGGTCACGCGATTACCAGTTTCGCAACAAGTTAAGGCGTAATATAAACCAAAAGCTTATTTTTTACCTCTCGAGATATGCCACGCAATTCAATAATTAGTTGATAATTTCCATTTTAATATAGAAAACCTTCAATAGAATCTTTCAACTGATAAAAATGCCTTTTAATGTTCCCTCTATTTTATTTTAAGTTTTATAAATCAGTAAATATAAAAGAGCCCATTGATTCAATAAAATAGTGTAGAATAATTATTTATATATTTTATTACTTCCTGAAACAGTTTAACAGTTTATTATACAAAAAGCGTGCGAACTTTTGGCTCATCAGGTTCACTCGATTTGGGAAAACATAAAAATGCTAAAGCCGTTAAAGCGTCGCATAAAGTGCTGATAGACTAAATCGTTTTTCCTTGGACTCATAACTGATAACTACTTAACGCAAAACTGTTAATAGTGAAAGTGTAAAAAAGTCCATCTTAGCGAGAAGTTTATAAGTATTTTAAATATATGTTAGACCTCACTCATAATGATACTAACGGATTTTTAACATGTTCATAAGGCAAAGAGAAAATAAAAATATTTCTCTATTTTCAGAAAAGTATCTAGAACATACTCATATACCTCAATGTGGAGGCTTTCAAACAGGATTTTGGAGAATAGATTTAGAAAAGTGAATTCAATCTTTGAATAAATATTGACCGTGCACAATGTGATTCTACGACACTGAGGAAACTGTTTTCTTGAGAAAAAAAAACATTTTGTCGGTATTTATGAAACCAAATGTTTTTTGTCACTAGAAATTTTCAATGTTGATTCATGAAGAAAAACTCGATTCTTGATGAGTCTACGAAAGTATTGTTCAACTAAACAAAATGTTGTTGGGATACAAACACAAATAATAAAAAAAACGTTTTTCTTTACTGAAAAACCTGATTTCATTTAACAAAATAATAATTGTATTCTTTGCTAAAGTG
Organism: Andricus quercusramuli; assembly: GCA_932178445.1. NCBI lineage: Eukaryota > Metazoa > Arthropoda > Insecta > Hymenoptera > Cynipidae > Andricus > Andricus quercusramuli. Next base: position 683,454 of record CAKNXH010001073.1, read on the forward strand.
TCGAATTAATTAAAAATCTATGTCATTGTGTATTTTAAAGATATTCTTTATCAAAGCATTGAATAAAAATTCTGCAGGCAATTGACAATTACATCAAAAGTCGTGCAAAAAACGAAGTGGGAAACATAATCGTTTCATCGAGAAGACATATTATTCTAAACTTGTGTTTTTGTTTTTTAATAAGACTAATACTGCACTTAAGATTTTTAAAGTCTAAAAATTCGGCATTTAAATTTAAACATATTTTAATCAAATTATGAATTATGTAATTTTAATTTACAAAAATGTTTCTATTGATGAAGATATGTTATAATTTTCATTTAAAATCACCTACACGCTATTGTTTTTAATTAAAACCTACGTAGGAATTTAAGAATATGTGACACCCACCCTTCAATATGGGCATATATTAATTTTATTCATTCAAATTAAATAGAGATGTGGCATATTAAAAATTAAATTCCAGTTCCATAAAATTTTATTTTTGATATAAATCTAGCCTCACGAAAGTAAATCCACTTGCTCGACTTGCGTTAGCCTTATATTTGACGGTATTGAATGAGAAAATGAAAAATTGAACCGAATTTGAAAGTTACTCTATGGAAATCGGTAGAGGCGATCGGGGCAATGGGCATAAAGAGAGTTTAAAATAGAGGGGATTTGAATTAAATGGAAGGGGTAAGAGAAAGGAAGAGAGGGAGAGAAATGCACACGATCGCCAACCCGGAAGAGAATCTCTGCGAAGTTGTTCGTCTCGGGGTGCGCCGACCGACCGACCGAGGCTCGGAGGAGAAAGTACTCCCAACCCACGCCACGGTTGGGAACATACACCTTGTCTTCCAACTTTCAGTGGTTCTCAACTATTTGGCGAAAACCACTTGAGCTATTCCATTTTTTCGGAGAAAGTTACTCACGGTTCTCAATCACACGATTGAAACTTAATATATCAAATCTGTAACAGAAGCACCGTACTTTCGCATTGCAAATAAAGAATTCACTTTTCACGATTCATTACAAAAATCGGCTTAATTTCCGTCCGAAAGATTGGGTAGATTGATATTTAAAAAAATATATATTATCGCCATATTATCTATAATAAAACAAATTTTTACATGTTTTTGCTTTGAATGGAAACATGTTAATTGTTTTCAAATATTGTATTCAAATCTCCATAGCGAGATTTATTCCCAGCTGAGAGTGCCCCTTCAAAGAAAATTTGTGACTAAATCGCGTTTACGGGCTGTTTTCCGCCATCTGCGGCACAGGTTCTACAGGTTCAAATCCGCCAGGGTAGGAAGTTGAGACAAAAAATGTACATAATATTTTAAATATCTATATACTTATACATCAACGGCGATACCACGCTAAAAACACCAGTTCCCGTTAGATCACTGAAGTTAAGCAGTGTTGGGCGCGGTTAGTACTTGGATGGGTGACCGTTCGGGGAATACTGCGTGTTGTTGACCCGTCGTGGGTGTGGTGGACCCACACTGGTAGTATTTATCCACCTAGAAACAATACCCGAATCGGGTAGTGAGGCAATGAACTTTCGAGTTCGAAATGCTAATCAATTTTTTTTTTATATACCTATACATATATGTAAAGGATTTTTTAAAAGATTTTATTATATATTCAAAATTTCATCATTTTAAACTCTACTTTGGACTAGCGGCAAACTTTAAGAAATTAATTAGGTTACTTTTAATTATTTCTTGTTTTTGAAGAAAAGTCTAGAATTTCAGCTTCAAAATAAAGTCAATGACTTTTAAAAATTTCAACTATTCGAAGTGTCTAGGAACACTAAAAATATTTGGTCCACGCTCACAGAATTTTGGTGAACCTGCACACGCCTTTAATGATTTTCGACATAATTTATATCTATATGTCAAAAGATAAAAGCTCTTCAATATGAACGCTTAAAATATAGAAGCGAGGATATATTCGCTCATTTATTTTTTCTAGGTAATATATAACCAATTGTTAAATTATGAACGCTACGATTTAAAAATTGTTTCGTCTTGAAAGTTTTAATCTTCAATTTGAAACTATAGAATTTTGAAAACTTCAATTTTGCCTTATTCGATGTTGAATTATTTTTTTACTTAACATTGTGGACCTCCATATGAAAGGGACCCCTATGGTTGCTTCGTTTTCAATAAAACCCGAAAAATGTGAGCAAAAATTCTAAAAAAAGATAAGCATTTTTGAGGTATGTGTACGATTTTAATTTAAGACCCTTTACTATGAAATCTCTTGTCTACAGTGCAAAGGGAGTTTATAGGAAGTAGCTATGCATTAATTTTTTTCAGAATGTGGGCAGATACATATATAACGTTTTAATTTATGTAGTTGTACAATATGCAATTAAGCATAAAGGAAAGCGAGTGAGTGAAATAAATGCATGAACTGATTGTGATGCCAGGTTGCTTGGGTATTGTACCGGTTCGGTGCCAACCCATTCAACTGTCAGCTGAGGTAAATAGTCTTAACAGTCGAACGTAAGTCAGTGGCGTGCAGTGGATGAGCACGCTGAAAGTGAAAACGATCATCCAGCCTAGGCGAAGTCACTCTTTTCACTTGCACTAGCGCCTCCGATTCCTTTTTCAAAGACTTACTTGCGGAAATCACGAGTTCAATGGCTTTTGCCAACATTCATTTGATTCAGCCATTCCCATACCAGAGAAAAAATTCATCGGACAAAAACTGCAAGTGTAATGAATCATAAATTCACTAGATTTTAACTTCGCATTTAAAAGTCGAAATCATAATCTGGAATACAAATTTAGATAGTAATAATATCCCTACGCAATCCATTTCAATTCATGAAGGCCGGAGCAGCGGATGACAAGTTCAGGATTGGGTTGCCAATGAAATATGTTTTTGTATGTGTAAAATCAGGAGATACGTATTTTTTTTTTAAATAACATAGAGACATTTTTATATCTTTCCGGAATATTTTTTTTATTTTAAGGATAAAATTAATTTTTCTGAAATTTTAATGAAAAAAAAACCGGGCCATTTTTGCAACATTTTAGATATTAGGGTTTTTTGTGTTTAAGTCTATCCCGTTTTTCGTAACTCGTTCAAAATCCACAAAAAATAATAGAAAATGATTAAGTTAGTTCGATTTTTCGAAGAAAAGAAAATTTTCAGGAATGTCAGTAATATATCTTCGAGACGGACTAAGTCTTTGAAACAGACAAATCTAAAAAAGAAGAAAATCTAGAAAAAGAAGATGCCAAAAAGAAGATCAAAATACAAGTAACCAGCTTTGCAGTTTATGACGCATATCGGTATGTCCAATAAAATTAAATTTTTATGATTCAACGTGAAAAATAATAGTAAAATACAATAAAATCCTCACATTTGTAGCGAAAAAAGGTAGTTCTTCGGAGAAAATTTCTAATTTTATTTTTTTTTCAAATTAAAACAGCTTTAACATTTTTCAAAAATCTTTCTTCATTTTTCTCAACGGTTTCGAAAAATCGAAAAAGCTTGACAAGCTGGAAAAAGGAAAACTTTTAAAATCTCAAAAATTGCAAAAAGGACAAGGTTTTAAGAAAAATGAAAAAATTCTTTTCTCTCTTTGTGGATTTCGAAAAACTGCGAAAATTAAAAAAAAATACAATATAAAAATAAATTGAAAACTTAATTTAAAAAATTTGTGTCTCCTTATTTTCCACCTACAATAATATTTCAACTGTGAACGTTTACAACTGTCCAACTTTTAATGTACTGTATGTGTTACTGTATTTATTTATTGTACTTTCTCCCTTCCACGGGCTTAGGTTTTAAAAATCATTTACAAATTCACATCATCTCAATAATGGCCAGCCTAACTTAACCTGGGTCAGTCTATACATTCTTATTTACGTGAAGAAGCGGAAACGGAAGCCTAAGCCCTAATCTACTTCTCTCTCATCCATTTTCCTTATCGCCTCTAAATGAGTCTTTATCTCACATATGGTGCTCCAGCACCTCTTTACCTCTTTCAATGTTTCAAGCAGAAGTTATGGAATTTGCATCGTTTCGATTTTAGAATGTAAAACTGTTAAGACGACCTATTTGAATTAAAATTGTTATTAAATGTAAATTATCTACTTTGGAAAATTGCAATCTAAATTTATTCATTTCTGATATTGTAAAATTCTTTACGCTTCGAATTTTAAAACAAACAATTTTTAACTTTTTAATTTGCAATTATTCAATTTCAAGTAATTCTTGTTAATTCTAAGGCTTGAATTTAAAAACTAAAAAATATTTGCTTCGAATTTAAAATTGTTCGACGTTGAATCTTCAAAATCAGTTTTATTAATCATTTAATACCAAATCAAAAGAAGATTGAATCTTTGCTTTTTTAACTTTTAACGTTATTTCTATAATTACAAGTCAAAAAGAAACTATCATTTTCGAAGCTTTTAAATATTTGCAGGTAAAAGCGCAGAACAAAGTGCATACATTGTCGAAATATGTAATTTATTTTATAACTCGACATAATATTAACTCAGTGCCTAAACGTGCGTGACATTGGTAATTATTTCAAGAAATAAGCGCGTCTAATCATTGTCAAAGAAAAGACCAGTTTAAGACCGATAAAAAATACGATACGATAACAAATCCAGAGTAAGCTAGGAAGCCAGTATAATTATGCAAGTTCATATGTAGATAATCAGCGGTTTTTAAACGAACAGTGCTAAAAATTATGTTCACATTGTTCGAAAACGTCTTCGATATCCAAGGTCTCGTTTTCGCACCATTTAGACATTTTAGCTTCGCGTTGCAAGTTACCTAAAAAATTTCAAGTATAAGACATTCTATATTTAACTGTTTAAAATAATTAACAATAATAATTCATTCAAAATTGTATTTAATTCATTTATAATAATTACTTAAACTGAATGCCTATCATTTAGAAGAAAAGTTATGAAAAGTGTATGGTTCAAATGTTAAATCTCATAAAAAGTTTATCATCGAATTTTTTTACAAGTTAGCGTCGAGCCTGGGATGCAACCGCACATCTCGGGTCGCCTGATAACTCGATTTCCTCATTATAATAATTGAGAAAATCTATTTGAATTGTTCACAATACCAAGGATTGTTCACTAAAATGTTTGTTCACGAATATAAGAATTTAAAAATAATATATTTTCATCTGCTATTATAGTTAAGTTTTTTTTAACATCGAAAAACTGACGTGTCGATTTACCTTGATATAGATTGATACTCACATGAAGAGAAAATTTGACCACAGACATTTCAATGAGAATATCTATATCTTATGTTAGTATAAGTTAATCCTTACCTGAAACAAAAAGAGGATTAAATTGTTAATTAAGTTTTGAATATATATATATATATATATATATGCTATAAATAATAACATTTTTATAATTCATAAAAGGAAACTTGATAAGAATTTTTTGCAGGAATATCCCTTTGTTACTTTAATATATGCTTTCTATTCATAAAGCTGCTTCTTATTCATGGTTTATAAATTAGTGTAATTTATAATTATAATTAACGATTGATTGACATTTTGATCAGCGTGTGTCACATGATTACTTTCATACTAAAAAAATTTGCACTGATTGTTAGAACGTTCATGGATCAGTTTAAGATAATTGTTTTTATGTCTAAGCTGTCCGACTAGAAACTTCAATATCTACTGAATTATCGCATCAATGTGCCTGAGACCGAAAGATATATTTTTGCAACACCCACCTCAAAAGTTGAAGTTTTCATGCTTCTAAATTGTGCCTGAAGGACCTTATTTGAGCAGACAGTGTGCGAGCAATTTTCGCGCATGCGCAGTTTGAAGATGAGTTACTTTAGGCACTGGTGAAAAAGCTGCACATGCGCACTTTCGAGATGAGGTACACTGGCATAGGTAACTTTAAACAATGGTTTAAATGGTATCTTGTTGAAATAAATTTAGATTTAACTTGAACAAATCTTTTAATTATTGAAGTTTTGTTTTTAGGGTTTCGTACCCCCCCCCCTCCCCCCGGGCAAGAGAGCATAAACGTCAACATTTTTTAAAAATAATTTATGCTAAAAAATTTAATTCAACAAATTTTGTTTCAATATTTTTTTCACAAAATTTTGCTTCAAACATTTTTTTGCACAACATTTTTTCATCAGAACATTTTTTCTTCCAAAATTGAAAAAAAATTTCAAAATTTTTTTTTAATTTTTTGTTGCGAAAAAATTTCTTTACTCCACTATATGCAATATAAAATTAGTATTTTTTGTCACCTCCTCCTAACAACTTTTTCGGACGGGCGTTGCAAAAAATAGCGTGTGATACACGTGCGCTTTTGCTGCGAAATTCACACTCGCACACAATCACCTATTTTGCGTACTTGTATCATAAATAACTATTTAAACATATTCACAGGCAGTCTGTCAAAATAACTAATTCAGTATTTGAATTATCAAGTTCAAGTTTTCAAAAATAACAATTGAAAAGTAGCCCCTGGAATAGAAAAAGCGTTCTATATTTAGAATGAGAATTGAGCCATTCCTTCATTCTTAGTATTGATCTATATTAACTTTCTTTATAATATTTGAATATAATTTAAAGAATATTCGAGACATCCATCATACCATTATACCATTAAGCCATTTCCCTTCCGGCGAGCCTTTAGGGGTAGGCGTGACACTACCCGATTCGGGTAGTGTTTCTAGGTGGATAGTTTCTTGTAGTAAATAACTACAAGTGTGGGCTCACCACACCCAAGACCGCCAACAGCAACGCAGTAGTATTATTCCTGAACGGTCACCCATCCAAGTACTAACCGCGCCCAACACTGCTTAACTTCAGTGATCTAACGGGAACTGGTGTTTCGATTTCGAAAATTCAGCTATATTTATTTTACTTAGTTTTTTGCATGAGAAATTAATTTTATCTTTTCGAAGTACATATCAACACCTTATTTTGATGAAAAAAAATTATAATGAAGTCTCTCGACACTAAAAACAAAAATATTAATCTAATTTACATAACTTGAGATGCTTATTACTTGTTAAAGGCTATTAAAATAAAAAAATAAATAATTGCTCACGCAGAAATTTCAATAATATTTTCTTTTTCGAATTTTACTCATGTTTTTAATATGTAAATGATTTACATCAAACTCATCATGGATAGATCAGGTAGGAGTTGAGTAATAATTTTTAAAATAATCATTAACTCACTTATGCAGGTCTCAGACTCATTTAAGAAATTGAAAACAGTGTCAAAAGTAACAAGCATTTTGAAAAATAGTAGAAAAATAGCGTTTTGAAATTTAAAGAATATTAAATCGAGGGGTTGACTATTTTTTAAATTTGATATATAAAATCGCGTGAAATTTTTTCGAATATTTTACAATACTCTAATAGTTTTAAGGTCTATTGAAATCCTTTAGAGCCTCTTAAATCTGTTGTACAAGATCTTGAAATCTTTAAATTCTTCGAAAATTCTATGAAATCGCACAGGTCTGGTAAAATCCATAAAAATCCGGTAAATTATCTTGAAATTTTACATATTTCTTCAAAAACCTTGAAAACTGTGAAATCAGATGACACTTCTTGGAATTTATAAAAATCCCTTAAAATCTTTGAAATTCTATGAAATTCAATGGAATCATGTAAAATATTCTAAAAGATTTAAAAGCCTATATAATATTTCCAAATCCCTGAAGTCTGTGAAAATCTTTTAAAACACTTTGGAATGTGTTGAAATCTTTTTAATCCCTTGGAATCTTTTAAAATGTCGTTTTTTAAGATGGCGGATGTGTTATTTTAGCCAATCTAGCGAAGAAGTTTGAAAATATGTGCAAAGGAAAAATGAAGAAAAAAAAATTGCATTATAAAAAGCAATTGAAAAAAATAGTAGCATTAGTGTAATTTTTTCTCAAAATGTAATGTCAAATGTTATATTTATAAATCTGGAGTTAAGCTCGAATCAATATTGTTTCACAGCGCTTCTATATATTCTCACGTGACGAATTGAAAAAATGTCCAGTAAAAAAATGCCCTGTCATTTTTCAATTTTTAACCCATTTTCCCTAAAAAACAAAAATTAAACTAAATATGGTTTGATGTCAAGGGCGAGTGTGATATCGACTCTATAACCGGCTGCACTCAGGGAAGTGTTTTCTGCAGTTTTGCTTTTCCCTGGCCAAAGATCCAGGAAAATTCGAGTGCTTCTTATGAGGTGATATAGATTGAGGAAGAATAAAATAAAGAAACATATTTTACGATATATGTGCGAACTGTAAAGTCAAAAGCGATTAATGAAAGGCGATTGTAATCTGCCTTTACGACCCGACTTAGAGACACGTTTACACCCACGTGTGAGTGCGCGCGCGTGTCGAAGACTACATGTTTGTAGCTGGAGGTTATGGTAGGTCACGTGCCCCCAACAGCACCCACACAAAGTGGGAGTAGTCTGTCAGACTTCTTGTGGCTTCGTTTAGGCCGCGAATTAAGCTCGGCCTTCGTCAGGGTCAGGTTATGGTCACTGGGCCACGCCACGGACTTTGGAAATTACTACTGACAATGAGTTACTGAGATACTGAGATATTGAGATATTGAGATATTGAGATATTGAGATATTGAGATACTCAGTTACTGACTGCTTCACTGTACTCAACAACTACTCACTAGTCGACTAGTCTCTCAAGATAAATTTTTATTGCACTATTTCGAATAAAGCCTTATCATTTATCAAGCACGAATTAGGAGTTGAGTTCACCGAACCATGGGTTCTTGGACGCATAAATAGCTAAATTAAATTTGAAATATCGCGGATTTGATAGCGGTTAATTATTTTGATTATCGTAGTAAATCTGGTAAATTGGTGGTACCTCATTACGATGCACTTGTAAAATTTAATGGTGCTCAATTTCATAAAGATGTGGAATTTCGTAGCGGATGATAAGCCTTTATTCACTCCCGCACAGATTTAATATATATAACACCACCCATCTCATGGTTGTGGGACGTGGACATAGGTGTGATTTACCGCGGTTCTACTGGGGGCTATTGACATTTTTTAGATGTCAGTTGCTCTTAGTTGGACCCTGCGGTGGTTGTTTAACTATTTTTTTAAATTATATATATATCTCTTAACTATGGTTGAAAATTTTGCAGGGTTGATGAATATTTTAAGAATAATTCAAAAACCTCGTTTCGTACCATTTATTCAAATAAAATTAACTGAAAATTAAATTCTCACGTAGAGTTCGAAATATTGAGTTTCATGGTCGATCCTATTGACCGAATTTAAATTAGGCCATGAAGTTTAAATTAGAAATAAATCCGATTGATTTTGAAGTACATTCAACTGATTTGGAGATATTCCAAAAGGCTTTAAACGAATTTATTTGAATTAGGGAAATTTTATCAGAATAAACAATTGTCGAAGTTAATTTAATTGAATTCATCTGAATTTTGTATTTGCTATTGAGTTGCTGAAGCAGTCCAAACAAAGTTTTCTTTTTGCAAAATGTCATTAAGTTCCAAGAAAATGGAGGGAAATTTAAAAATTAAAAAAGAACGTTCTCCCGAGATACTGCTCGAGGCGCATATGTTTCCTCAACTGTAGACGTTAGTTCACACTCTTATTTTCGATTAAATGAATGGCAAAAGCAAAATAGTATTGGTTCGATTTTTTGATCCAATCACCTAATTTTCGCAAAAATAATAATTGTGCCCTTTTAGAATGCCATCCTTCAAATATTCAACATTTTATCATCGCATTAACTCAAATTGAATTCTATAGTAAATTCAATTGCATTCAACTGAATTCAATATACGGACTGAACTGAATCCGAACTGAATTCGAATAAATTCGAAGATCATTCAAATAAACTTCAGTGAATTGAAGCAAAATCAACTGACTTCTAATAAACACATTTCAAGCCAACTCCATTTTCTCAGGTTTACTTTAATGATAAGTTCAAACTGAGGAAACTTTGTATTCTCGTTAATTCTTAAAAGGACTGTTAAGGAGAAATATTCTTAAAAAAGGGTGTTAGTACATACGTTCGCGAAC
>CAKNXH010001073.1:693505-716776 GCA_932178445.1 Andricus quercusramuli
TGTATGAAAACTGAGGAAGTCAAATATATATATAATATGTGTGTGCGTGTGTGTGCGTGTGTGTGTGTACACTGTTAAAAAAATCTGATCGAAATTTAATATACATGTGAATAAAGACATTTAAATATACCGTAAATTAATTTTAATATACCATCATGTTGTGAAATTAATATACATGTATATTAAAGCCGGTAAAACAGAGAGCGTGAAAACAACAAGTCCTTTGATGCCTTCGGATCTTGTCAAATATTAAAAAATAAAGTAATAGCCTTAAATTCGTCGACTAAATTCTTACTTACAATTAAAGTGCAACGTACGGGTGGAATTTTTTCTAAAATTCGCTGTGAATGTTAGAATTTTAACGCACGTACAGGTGTTTGGGGGTTAGGTTTCTTAATTATTTGTTTAATTGAATTTTTCTCTTGAAAACCAGTGTAATTTATATTTATCTAGGAGAAAATATTATGTTTGTTTATTTATAATTGAAAATTGCTGTCAAAATTGTTTTTAATTTGTGTAATGTGCAAATATCTGACTTCTAATAAATTATCAATATGCAGTATATGAAATTTAATAACATAGTCTCTTAATAACGATTCCGTATACATAGGTTTTAAATTTAATATAAAAATGTATATGGAATGTATATTAAAATTGCAAACATTTTTAACACTGTATATATAATATATGTTTATGTGTTTGTGTATGATAGTTCAACCAGGACGGGTGAGGCAGTGTGCCCCTCCTTTCATTGTGCGCGTGTTTCAAAGGTACGGTGCACCTTTATACGCGATAATAATTACAATGATGATGATAAAAATAATAATAATAATAATAATAATAATAAACAAGGAGAGAAGCTGAAGCACAGAGTTTGGAGTTCATTGAGCTTCAAGCTTGTCCCATATTACAAGAGTAATGTGCTCTCGTTAGTTGGACAAATATTAAATATATACATATGTGCGTGCATGCATGTGTGTGTATGGAATGAAGAATCGTGGACTTATATGTTGTTGTACATGATCATATGATGCATCTTTGACAAACACAAACGAGATTATAAACAGAAGAAGATCTGCGAAATGAGTTCCTTACTTTTTCCTGCATGTTAATAAGCATGCGTTATATAAATATGGGTATATTATATATAAACAATACATATGTGTATGACGTATGCAGTGCATCTATGTTTTATACATTATTATGGATGCTATATGTCAAATATTATGTGTGTTTGTGATATTTGTGCATTATATGTGAGATATAAATCTATTCTTCATCCATATCGTTCTTTTGTATGAGTGGTTCATGCGTGTACGCACATATGATTATCATAATGTGTAAACTGAATATGTGCGCTCCATGCCTATGCGATTGGGTCGTTGTGCATGTAAAGTGTGTACCAGGGCTAACGGAGTTAAGTGACTTCATCTGTCCGCCAATAAACGTCGCCCAGTCCCATCAAAATGCTAAAAACGCGTCCACCGTGAAATTGGCTCATGCATCGTTCATGCATACACGTATCTTTCAATATCAAGAGAGCTTCTACCTTTTACAACACGTTTTGTTTGGATGACTGTCCGTAGAAAGTTGTCTGCTGCAGATATACATCTGCATTACATATCATCTACATATCCACACACATAATTGTATATATGCATGTGTGAAAAATGTTTCTTACTGTTTTGCCTCTAGCTTTGAAAGCTTAACCCGTTTTGGACCATTGATAGAAATAATTAGGGGGCGGAATTCAACTAGAGTGGGTATCTATAAATATCAGTCAATAGGCATTGAGGCAAAGTCAAATATCGTCTAGTCGAAGAGAAATGATCATATACATATATATTGTGTCATTAGAAATTATGTATCTTCTACCCTGTCGCATAAATCGTAGTTTTTGCTCAATGTATATAATTGATTGATTCTATTATGAATATTGTTTGCAAATTTAGGAGAAATAATTACAATGAAAGAGGTAACGAGATATTTAAATTTGTTGAAAATAGTAGTTACATTGGTAATTCTTAATGCTGAATATCAGCAATTTTTTCAAAGAAAAAGCTGGGCTCATTTCAAGTTAGAAATGGACCCAAACTTGAGACGCACCAATTTTTAGACAACAAGGAATTAAATTATTTTGGTGATTAAAGAAAAGTACATTGAGTTCCCCAGAATGCGAGTTACTTTGTCCACGTGTCACTTTTTTATGAAATCACTTCTAGAGTAATTTTTAAAATGTAATTTTAATTGAAAGCATCTACAGTTTAATAATAGTTTAGGATTGAAATGTACAAAGTTATATAGTTTCAAATTAAAATTTATTCAAAACTGTATAATTTAGCAATGCACTCAGAAATATATTTGTTTGAATCAAATAAAGATTTGTTTGACCTTATATCAAAGATAGAATTATTTTGATTCGAATAAAATTTGCTTGAGCTAAACAATGGTGTGTTTGAATCAAATAAATATTATTTGAACTGAACAAATATTTGTTTCACCTGATATCAAATAAAGAATTTGTTTGATTCAAACAAACATTTTTCTAAGTGCGTAAGCCTTAGAAGTCATTAAATGTTAATTGATGACATACCTAATCGAATAATATGTTAGTTTCTTAGTACGACATTCAGAAAAATGACCTGTTTTGTCAAGTGGACGTTTCTTTACACGAATTGAATTCCCCCTTAAATGTATGGTTGCGAGGATTTTCATTTATATTAAAGGAATTCTTTTGCATCAAACATTATCCTTTTGCAACAAACATCAACTCATCTTGTAGACAGATAATTCTGTTTAAGGAAAGACAGATACTCACTTGGCTCAAAACAAAACAGGCAAGAGGAAGTTGTTTTTTTCAAGACAACTTTTACTCTAATGTGAGGGGCAACTTGATAATTTCAAATTTACAGCGATTTTAATTCAAAAATTGGAAATAGAGCATTTCAAATGAAAGGTGTTATATAGATTGAATCATTCAAAATTATATGATCTAAAATTTATATCGTTCAAATAGATATATAATTCTCTGAACATTTAATTTGGGAAACTTCACTGAATACTAGTGAAATTTCACTAAATAATTCGATGTAGGTTACAATTTTGTTTTTAATTCTGTTCCAATCTGTCAGAACGTAACCATACGGAAACAAAGGATTCGGTACTTTTCGGGCAACATCACGTCACGGAACGAATGTTTTAGACGCATCCCTGGCAAAAACCGTGAAATGACAGTGAATTTTTTCTGAGTCTTAAGTGGCTACCTTGATTGATTTATTCGAGTAACGATTGATTTATCTATTTCTAATTAATCACGTGGTTTATTCGCTGAATCAGCGATTGTTCTACTCTGCAGGAGTCTGCGCTATCTGTGACTGAGGATGAGATAATACTAAGATTCTCTTGGAGAATATTCAGTTATCTCAAAATACTGAGCAATTACAGCCGATAGAAATTGAAAGCTATGTATTGTCTTTTTAATCGAGATTCTAACACTTGAGACCTATTGAGCACGCGGAGATTCCAATCAATCGCGTGTAATTTCAAGAATAAAGGGTTTCTGATAACTAATCAGTTGCAGATTCATCCTCACTCGATAGTTTTTTATTGCATATGGAATATTGTTGTGAATTCGATCATAGAATGACAACATTTAATTTGAAAAAGAGTTCCTTCTATCGTATCTAAAAGCAGAAATGATTTGAAAACTCTAGCACTTTTGTCACTGATGAACACGCGAAGACACGAGGCCGAGATTGACAATGATTCTTTTCTGATGCCAGCGTTCGAAGTTTCAAGATAAGGCCTTGTTTCGTAGGTTTGCAAAACAGTGATAAGAAGAATTATTATTCTCAAACGTGGGATATTTGCAAAAAATTGAATTTTCCTGCAAGAAGGTACATTATTTTAATGAATCTAGAAATTCTGAGTCAATTAACTTGATACTCACATCCAATAAATCAATTTGACTCGCTTTCTCTCGCAAGTGCCTACATTCGTGTGGAAAGGAACGAAGATAGTCGTATCCTGGGTGACAGTTTCAATCGAGAAGGAAGAGAAAAGGGATCAGAAAGAGGACAGGACGTGGGAGAATGCGAATACAAGAAGCCTTGGGACGGTTTTTTACATTGAGGATGCGATGAGTACCGGTTCACGTATGTACTCATGAAAATCAGGACTGTGATTCAATAGAACTTACATTCACGTGTGCGATCGAACGATTAATGTCGAGTGAATGTTTAAAAATGAATCCCGCCAGGATTTACGAGCTCGCGAGAATGCGCATGGGATTAGAAACGGAGACCAATAAGAAGAAATTAAAATATAAGTTCAACTAAAAAGAGGAAAAGACTTTAGCCGCGAAAAGTAACCAGAGGTAGAAACTTTCTTCTTTATTGCTTCCATTTTAAAGATACAGATCTGTCAATCGTGAGTGTCTATGAAAACCAATTTTTATTTCCCGAGAAATATTAGTGGATCAATTAAAACAGATTTAGTTTTGGATATAACAGATTCTTTGCAATTCTATATGACCTTCTCCCACCCTTTCCGCTTATTTTTTTGGCCCAGGTTTAGAAACTATTAATGTCTGGCGAATTCTTTCTCACATTGAGTAGATTTTCAAATTAAAATTCCAGCAACTCACTGAATTTCTTAAGCACAGTGAGATTTTAAGGCTCTCCGAAAGAGGAATACAAATGGTGTAAAGAAGTTACGAGAAAAAGTAGTGCTAGGGTTCTAATATTCACACTTCATTTACTTCCTCATAATGTGGAAAGAATGGTGTCAGGTGTGGATAACAAGTGGCAGTGCATCATTGTTACTTTCTTTTTTTTCAAATTAAAAGTAAAGCAAAAAAGGAAAACATATCAATGCAAATGACTGCAGGTGTATCAAAGATTAAATGATAAAAACATGTTTTAGTAGAAATTGCGAATTCATGACCCAATATTCTACTAAAATCGAATTGTATCCAGAAACCATAACAGTATTCAAAAATAATCTAGAACATACTTAAGGTTCTGATTATGTCTTTTACACTTGAATAATATAATTTACACTAATTGCTACTAGAAACTAATGCAGTTTAATTCAATAGAGCTGAAAGACTCATCAGATATTATTTGAAGCCTAACATCATCTATTACTACTAAAGGTTGATCTGATTTGTCTTTACGAATAAAATAATACGAGAAATACGAGTTTTAAGATGAAAATGTATTTGAATTTTTAAATGCTGCTAAAGTGTAAAACCTTCAAAAACAAGCTACTCTTCAAACAGTTTTTTTTATATTTGCAGATGTATCAAGAACTTGATTCACCAGTACAAACAACTTTGAGATATATATTTTACCCTAAGGCATATACAGTAAAGCCGAATTCATACTAGTCATATCCATGAGTGCGAAAGAGAGGTCTTACACACCATCTACTATATGCTTCACTTACACTCATGCTTCCCTCTGACTGGTACGAATATGACCTTAAGTATGTTTCCCTAATTGATATGATGCCCTAACCAATTATACCGTACGGTAAAATTCATACCAGACACAGGGTAGCCAGAATGTGAATGCAACACTTAGTAGAAGGCGCATAAGAGTGTCTCTTCCGCACTAATGGATATGACTGGTGCGAATTTGGCCGTACTATATACACGGAAAAACAGTTCTTTCTGTATATTTGCACATGGATCAAGTTCTTAAGGAGTTACTTACTGAATCTGTATAGACCAAGAAGATAAGAACTTTCTTTAAAAGACGTCACCAAACAAAATAAATAAGGTAAATATTGTACAAGACTGTACTTCAAGATGTTGAGGTAAATGATTAGATGTTGCTAAAACTCTAGCATAAACTCGCTTCGATGGATCAACATCTCAAATGAAAGACATGACCTTTCGCTAAAAGATGTAAAGCATATAAGCGAAAAATAAAATCGTACCATTTATGTACATAGGGTGTTGTCTCCAAAGATGCTGGTACTGGTTCCAACGTGAACTAGCACTGTCAGCATGAATGGATGGCAGGGGTGCGTGAACTTGGTGGGCGTGTGATGCTGGCGGAAGTGGCGGTGGCGGTGGTTGCGATTGTTGTTGATGGGCTGGCGTTACGACGATGTGAGGATGGGGCTGTGGACCAGGGGGCTGATGTTGTTGAGGATGATGCGCCTGATGCAACACTCCCGGTACCGGAGGCGGCGCCAATTGCTGGTACTCCATAGCGCAACTCATCCGGTTCCTTCAATAATGCATCGAGCAAATACCACCGAGTCTTACTTGTTTCGTTTCAGCAGTTAAAAACACACTGTCTCACAAAGAACCTTAACGTTCAAACTTTAATGTCCGAAGGTACCCTCTAGCGCACTTGAACGGATTCCGATCAACTCTTGCCAGTTGGGGTTTATCGATCACTGACGTTCTTTTTTCTTCTTTTTCTTCTTCTCCAGGATTCCCGATTTAAGAAACCGGTGGATCCAGAACTCGACAGGTCGGTTTCCGCCTCGGAAATTAATGAAGGCGTGCTTCTTGAACCTAACCAACGACCTTGAAAACTTGCACTACTATTGTTTAGGAATTCAGAGAACTTCTCAGATTTGGAATTTGAGGTTTCTGATTCGGATTTAAGACAAATCAGAAATTTGATGGATCTACTATCACGTCCGCATCGCGAGTGGAAAAACCGATAGGAAACGGTACAAATGCACTTGAGGAATGCAAGAGAGTATCCGTCCTTGAGTCCTCTGATGATCACTCTCACTCACAGATTCGCGACACGATTGATCCTCTTTATGGGTCCAGGTTAACCTTTAGATCTTCAAGTATATCCTCAGATGATTGAGGAAAGACCTTGGCAATAGTAAACCATTCACAACAAACGAACAGCACACATATAGAAACACGATCACTCTTTAATCGTAAATCCCTCGAGATTTTCGAACCATCGAAAAATTTAGGAACTCAGAACAGCCTCAAGAGCCGGATCTACTCTCTGTCATCCGGGTTTTTGACTGAAGTTCCAGTTTCCTGTCAGTTGGAACCACACGAACACGTTGCCAACGTGGGCGCGCGTGAACACGACGTCGTCACGACTGTCAAAATCCACGAGGGCTCGGTGACGGAACTAACGGAGGGTGTGCGTTCGCGATTGGTTGAGAAGGTGGCGGAAGCTTTGTGATGATTGGTTGAGAAAATAAAAGAGAGGGAAATAGGGGGTGGGAGAATGTTGGAAGTGTCGGGACGTTGTCGTTGCTTGGTGGAACTTTTGTGGAGGACGTTTTGCACGCCTAAGAACCTGTGCTGGACGTGTCTCGAACGCGCAACGTCCGGAAACACACTGCGCCGCGGGTTCGCGAGGAGAGCTCTCCGCTGGACTAGCCTAACCTACTCCACAGTCCGCCCCCAACTCCCCACTGACGGCGACGACACGCGTTCCCCACTCGCACTCGTTTTCCTCCTGCTCCTCCATGCGACTTACCACAATCACCCCCGCGCACTCTCTCGCACCAATATGCCTTTCTGTCTGGTACATGTAAACTCTGGTGCAAGGTGCCGCTGGAGAACCAATCCGGGTAGGATCGGGCCCGACGTCATTGAGATTGAGATGGGCTTCCGCGTTGCTAAGATCAAACGGGGATTCCGGAAACGAGACTGCTTTGCAATGTTTTGCTGAAATGTGGGGCAGAATTGAAGATTCGAGAAATTTTATTTTTATGAGAATGGGATGGTTCAAAATATGTGTGCACATTTTAAAAGTGTTAGCTTCTTATGAAGCATCTCAGGATCATTAGTCTCAAAATTTAATGATAGACGTACTGTTTTCTATCCTATCATCTTTAGAAGTATACTAAAAATTTTCTTTTCTCATCACACCTAGAATTTTGAATTATGACTCTATCATCTATCTACGACTACTATTACGACTCTATACTCCATCATCAAAAGGGTCTATTTGGAAGCCCCAGGTGCCATTATGGGATCCAAGATTTTTTTATTTCTAGAATCATCAGGCTGTAGTATTTAAATTTGTCCCATCGCCTAAGTGTAGTCCGAAAGCTTAAAAAATACTGTATTGATTTTTAATAATTTGTTAAAAAAAAACTGTGCAAAATTGAAAGGTCACAACTTTCAGAGGCTATTTTGGGAAAAAATAAAAAAAATCAATATTGAAAAAATAAGCAATATATTATCAAAACTAAATTTCTGATAGAGAAACTCTATCCTAAATCTATGTTGTAATATTTAAAAATCTTACGTTGATGGCGGAAAATGGAAAATATGTACATTTTTATTTTATAAGGATGCAACCTCACCTCCAAATAGTGATTTTCATTGATATTTCCAGGACTTTTAATTTAAAAGACAAATTATTGTAGAGAAAAAGGTTTAAGACTTTATTCAGAATGCTACTTGGTCAGTTCAAAATTATAAAAAGTATTAATTACAATTTTTTAAAATAATTTTTAACATTTAACCACAAGGAAACTTGTAATTATCGTACACGCTTCAAAAATTTGATAGAAAAGACAAAAGAAGATTGATATAAATATTCTCCGAGGTCTCGGGGAATAAAAATAAAAACTTAAAACTACAACTTTGTCAAAAGTGGCATGATTCAATTTATTTGTTGGGTTACAATTTCTACGACATTTAGTGAAAGACATTCACGTGGTCTAGGCCCAAAAAAATATTATTCCACAATTTTATTAACAAACCAATTTTTTAGGTTTTTAGGTTTACAGAAATCCAACAAAAATGCTTTTGAACTCTTAACGGTCACACCTCCAAATACACCTTCAAATATTATTGGCTGAAAAAAATCATAAATGAGGTTGAAACAATACAAAATGAATACTTGGAAAAAAAACGTGAACAATAAAAAAAAGGAAAGCCCGTGGGGTGCGAGACAACCCGTGTGATCGTTAAGGGTTAATTGAAACTTACCAGACGTATTCAGGAAGACATTTCTAAATGATTTACACAAATTTCTGGTTAAGATTACGATTTTTGGCGAAGCGCGAACTTATTTTTCCCAAAACAGCCCCTGTTGACGGTACTTTGAAATTATATCCACCAAAAATTGGAATATACCCCAGTTTTGCAGAAAAACTTTTTCAAATTTTTAAGGCCGAGTTTTAAGAAACTTCTACTCAAATCAATTTAACATCAAGACATTATACTAGTTTATAGACTAGTTTATAGTCTAATGATCTTTCTTTAATTTGCAGATAAAAGAAAAATGTAGGAATCATGTAATCATCAGGCTTACATAAACCTAATTATTTTAACAAATTTCATTATATTATCTGCTACTTGTTATGAAAAAAGATGTATTATACACCAGCTGTCACTCATATCTACTTTGTAGAAATCGATACTAATATGTACAGATTGACTAAAAAATGATTGAACTTATATATTTATTTTAAACAGATTCATTCCAATAAAAAGCAGCCTATTGATCCTCTTCTTCTTAACAGAATATTCCATTAAAAACTGCTCTTTCGACATATGACACTTTTTAATTTTTGCAAAATTGTAATCAGGAGCATAAAAATACTGAATGATAAATTTTACTTAATTATACAAATTTTTATTACCCGGACAATAGATTATAAAGCTTACTATCCAAACTGACAACAATTACAAAAAGTTCACATTGTAAATATATAGTTATAAGCGACATTTTTCTCTGTCATGAAAAAACGTTTAATTGCACAACGCTGTTTTTCCCGGGGAGCTAGAATGATTTAAAATAAGTTACTGTTACTCGAGCCTTGAAACTGTACTTAATCAATAAATAAATAAAAAAACCAATTGTTACTCTCTGCTTAATTGCCGTTTTATATTAAAACGTTTCTAGATCTTATTCTCTTTTCCTTTCTCTAGAGCTTAGGAGTGACGAATCGTTCGCTTTTGTTAAGATTCGTAGTCCTTGAAAATTTTTTTGGTATATACTTTTTTCCCCACTTTTGACAAACCACGTCTGAGATCTGATCTTAAAATGAACGGTATCGTCGCCTCGGCTAAAACTGAAAGCGGTTAAAATCGAAAGTGCTTGAATGCCTGGCGAAATGAGGAAAGAAGAAAGAAGCAAAAAAGAGAGAGTTAGGGCCAATTCAGCGACTTTTCTTTCAAAATTCAAGTCATATCAAATGAGAGATCAAGTAAGTTATATCAAAATTTCCTTTTTCGGTAAATTTTATATTTTCTCCACATTTATTTCATATTAATCGTTATTAATGTTCCATTTTTAGTGTTTGAATAATATTTTATTTAATGAATAACTACATAGTTCTTCGATAGATAAATATTAAAATTAATATTTTGTGCTACTAACAGTAAAAAAAATTACTAGCTTGAAAAATGGTAAATTATACTTTGTTTCGTTGGTTGGTAAACCGAGAAATGATCAAACCAAAATGAAAAAAGTTAACTGTCTATAATTCCAGTTTTTCATAATTTTAAATATTTTGCTACTGCAACAATGTTTTTAAACAACACCAGAGAGAAAATATACCGGTGGTCGGACAACGATTCTAAGGTCGGACACCACTTTCAGAAGGCCATAAATAAAAATGTATGAAATTTTGCAAATTGTCAAAAATAGGTTAGAAAATAAGTGTCAATCTCTTTCATATGACTGAATTTTTATAACATTATAACAATTTGGTTAAGAGAAAATAAATATTCGTCTGACCACTGGTACGTGTCCAGAGACATTTGTCTAGCAATTACTAACCGTGTGATTTTTATTTTTAACATTGAAAATATAAATAATTTCAAGTCCATTATTAAACCAAATTTAATGTGAGAAGTTTAAAGAAAATTTAGGCAATAATTAATAGTTAATAATAATTTCGAAATTGAAACATTTGCAATTCAAAAAAGATATTTTTTTTTCGTTATATGAATTAAAAACGTTCCCAATCAAATAAGTTTAGAATGGAATGAAGAGGAATTGTGCTTGTATAATTTCTAAAGAAAATAATTTGAATTGAATAATTTGAAAATTAGAGTGTTTAAAATTGAACATTTTTAAATCAGAAGCTCTCAAAATTAGAAAATTTGCGAATCAAATTTTGAAAATTGGAAATATATGAAATTGAAAAATTGCAATAATAAGCTCACCAAATGGAATCATTTCTAATTCTAAGCATTCAAAATTGAACCATTTTATTTTAAGTTGAAGAATCTCGAAAATGAATGATTTCAGATTCAAATTTAGAAAATAGGAGAATTTTAAAACGTTGAAAATTCAATATTTTCAAATTAAAATGTCGAAAATTGGATCATTAAAAATTTGAAACAATTTGAAATTGAAAACTAAATTGAATGTTTCACAGGCAAAGCATCTGAAACCCTATATTTTCCAACCATTATTGATAAAAAAAAATTAAAAATAAAATTGACTATAAAATTTCTTCTAATATCAAAAAATAAATTGACTGTCATTTTCATGGATAAAAATGGAAAAAATCTGCAATTCTAAAACTTGAAATTAAATTATTACAAAAAACGTTCAAAATAAAAAGTAACTATAATGGGAAACGTTAAAAATGAAAACATTTCTACTGCGGAGCATTGCAAATTAAACGAACCGGAATTTGATTGAAGACTGATCATTTAGGCTTTAAATGTTCAAATTTGTATTATTGATTTAAACTGAAAATTGAACAATTTGATATTCAACGTTTTCGAAGAATTGAAAAAGCCAGGCAATTTTGTACGTGCAAAACTGAAACCAAAAAATGTAGAATATTTTACTCAAAAATTACTAAACGAAGAAGTGACTAAAATTGAAACTAAATAATTTAGAATATTTGTATCTAAAATTATTAAATTCAAAACTGACTATCAAGGCTTTCAAAATGAAATTTCGCAATTTTGGAAGATTTGATAGTGAAATTTTCCGAATATTTTTAATATTTGAATTTGAAACTACAACATTGTGAAAAGTGATTATGGAAACCAAAAAAAAGATTAAGCAATTTAAAAGCAAATATTTTCGATGTTAAGCCTAAGCAATTAAACTGCATTAGAATTGCGGATTTAAAACTGTAATTTAAAATTAAAATTATAGACATTTTAAGGATGTTAAATATATTATTTTAGTAATAATTAGCTTATCATGTACCCCCAAGGGATATTCAAAGTGACTGAACAGATTTTTTACTAAAAAATGTAATTTCTGTCCAAAAAATATCACTTTCATTTTCACAGTTCAAAATTGTAGATTTTTCAATATTGTGAACCTTTAAAGTTTCATTATTCTGGAAACTTTTAGAATGATATGCTTTCTAATTGAAAACTTTCATAATTCATTAATTTAAACTTGAAGCGTTATAGGCTAAATAATACCAAACTTCGTTTAAAAATTGCAGTATTCTGTAATCCCGGTACTTCTAGTGTTAATCTAAAGTGCAAAATAAATAACTTGAAAATCGTGGATAAACTATTTCCATGCAAGGGGGCAACTTCTAGTTGTTGCAAGTGCTAATAAATTGTCACATTGACAGGACGGAAAAATTCGCAATTCAAAAAATACGCCAAAAGCGAGCAGAAACAAAGGAGTTTCAAGGTGGACAAAGTGAATGAATGAATTGGAAGATTCTTATAATTATTGTCGCAACATTTTTAGTTAGTTACTTTAAAGGGAAAATGTCATTATATCAGTGAGAAATTAATCAAATGTGTGTTCGTTACTTCAATTCGTTAATAATATTTTTAATTTATTTTTCTATCAAGAGAGCTGCTCTCGAAATAACGATAACAAGTTCTCCTACAAAAAAAACTGTAAGAGGCAATAAAGTTTTCTTTTTGCTAGAAATTGCTCAAAATTATACT
This sequence comes from Andricus quercusramuli, assembly GCA_932178445.1. Classification (NCBI taxonomy): domain Eukaryota; kingdom Metazoa; phylum Arthropoda; class Insecta; order Hymenoptera; family Cynipidae; genus Andricus; species Andricus quercusramuli. Next base: position 706,350 of record CAKNXH010001073.1, read on the forward strand.
TTATAAAATTTTTGTTCCGAATAATGAAGCTATGAAAAAAAAGGTTTTATGCAAAAGCTCAGGACAAACAGCATTGTATTAACAACACTAGTTTTCGATTTTGAAATTTGGAAAAGCCCTACTTTGGTGGTTTTTGAAACTTGATAAATTTATTACCGGCTGAAGCAAGGGCCACCAATTAATTATTTATTTGTAATATAGTTTTTTTGTGTAAAACTTGTTTAAAGAAGAATTCGAAACCGACTGAAAATAGTTAAATATGAATTTACTCGCATCATTAAAAATCGCTTAAATTTGTTATTGCGCAATCGGTTATACGAATTTCCAGGAAAAGAAGGGGAAGATGAGTCCCAGAATAAGAAAAGAGTGGCCTTCAACTGAAAAAGAAACAAAGCTAAGAATCTCTTCTGGATTCTGAACGAGAAGATTTTTTTTCCTTTCCGAATTTCGAGTGCAAGCGAGGTCGAGAGAGTGGCTCAAGATGATTTCTGGGTTTGGGGACGAAAGGAGAGCCGCAACGAGAACTGACTGAATCATCGAAACCGGTCCAGAACCGTACCTGGCTTCTTGAACGCGGAAACCGTAAGGAGTTCATTCCTCGCAAAACAAGAGACGAAAAAAATATTTCTCATCTTTTTTTTTCAATCTGCTTCCGCTCCATTCCAAGAAAGTGTAAAAAGTTATCATAGGTTGGCAAAAATCAATATGAACAACAATAAAGTTCCTTTCCTATAAAAATGGAAAGTTTATATATTAGTTTCGATAAAGAAAATTATATTTCCTAGCCATATATGTATGTCTAATATACACAGCCGACTTTATGCTTAAATATAATTCCCATATATACATAGGGCATTTTTTCTTCAGTATGGAGGACGTTATCAAAATGATGAAAAGAAAAAACGATAAAATCGAGGATAACATCTGGAGAGTGGAACGGCGTCAAAATTTACTGAAACAGAATTGAACCATAATTGGTGCATATTGAGCAATACGAATATTCAATTGTTTTTCTGTTTCGACATTGATCAAGAGAGTGAGCATAACTGAAGTTCAAAATGAGTTTGTAAGAAAATGATCTGAAATAGAATTGAAACCCTACTTATTTCCTGTGCTGACCAGAATGTTTATGATCTTTGGTCTGAATATCATAGAGTAGTTAATTATGCATGAACTAATGGGGCGGGCAGGAGTAAGTCTTGTAATGAAATAGAAAATCGTCTTAAGAATAAAAAATTACGTACGGTACAGTGACAGGTTCATCATGATTAGGATAGAATCAAACCTAGTAGATACCGTGATTATACAGGTCTATATGCCAACATCGCAGCATGAAGATTGAAGATGTCGAAATAGAACATATCTATGCTATACGATGAAAAAGTAAGCCTAGCGCAAGATATGAGGGCAGGATTAGTAAAAATTGCTGAAACGGATGGCTACTTGGCTAGAAAGCAATGTATAAGTTAGTAAATACAATCGCATGTCCAAGCTGTCGCAAATCAGGAAATCAAAAATTGCCAAAAAACATTTGGATTTTCCGCCCTCAAACACAGACATTGAAAAAAAATGTTTTCACCTTTCGGAAACATTGCAAATGATGGTCACATACTTCGATAATTTTCAATATATTTTTTTATGGTGTAATAATGTATTGACATTATTTTATTTTAGATCTTCATCTAGTTGTCATTCTCATATTTTCAAAAAATCTTAAATCTCAGTGCGAACTTATTTCGAAATTTCGGCATATCAAAGAATACCTATAATTCATATATTTAAAAGACCGAAAAAGTTCTTACTATATTTTCGTAATATTGTAGGAAAAATATGAATTTTAAAGATTTATGAGATGGAAAACTAGATAAAGGACCATTTGGCTTTACCCTTCTTACCCAGAAAAAAAAAATTTCTGAAGTTTTTACATCTTTAATTTAGAGTTCTTGGGAAATACGTGCTGCTATAATTTTATCAACATTTTATATTTAAAACCCTATCGCAAAAAACGTTTTGTGTTCATCTCGAAAAATTTCATTTTTGGTCCTAATCCATATGTCATTCCCATGTGGTCAAATTATTTAATTTACATAGGTCTTCGCTTTCGAATGCGTACAATTTGAAATGCTTCTCATTCCCATATTCAGTTTTGAAGGTTGCTTGAAATGAAAAAAAACTTAGAAGCAATAGACTAACTGGAAATTATATGTTGGTCATAAAATGAAATTATCAAGACTAAACCAGAGGGACTATTCACTTTGAAAATCTTGTTCAAAGTCTCTTTCAAATTAAATAATCAAAAATTCAGATCACAACAATCAGTTCAGGAGTTTCAATATTTCAGAGATCTCAAGATTCAGCGATTCAGAAAATGTTGAAAAACAGTTTCAAATCTCATCAGCAATCTCGGAAATTTTCAAAAATTTCCGATTTTTAAATACACAGCCACACGAAGAAATAAAAAGTCTGGAACTTTTGACGAGACACATGTTATTATGTATATTTTGAGTCGCTGAATCCGAATCTGAGGTCAAAATAGCACCTTTCACGATTGCTTTTCGACATAACCTCAAAAAACCGCACTCTTGAGTATGTCATGGAAAAACATGTTTTTTACGAGATGCAAGCTGCTGATTCTAAGAATAGAGCCAAATTAGTTATATTACTGATAATGTTATGACATATTTTCCAAAAAAACTCATTTCAGCAGCAAAATGCAAACTAGCATTGCATTTTCATGGATTTTGAGCCGTAAAACGCAGTCTTGAAGTCAAATTTACATAGTACCGAACAAATCTGTTACATTATTACAAGAATATACTGTATTATAACAATCTTCTCTTAGAGAAGTCTTTCTCATCATATTAATCGTAAGGAGGCTTACTACGTTTCTTCAGAACTGTGAGTTCTCTGAGCCTCTTGAATTATGATTCAATCTGTCCATTCATTTGCATCCATTGAATTCACTCAAATATTCGGTCCCATTATACCTGGGTCAAAATATCTCAAGTGTGTCACTTTTAAATCGATAGTTCTATTTTCAATCAAATTATACAGTTTTCAATTCTTTTTTATATCAAAATAACTCCCCTGAAATATTTTTGCAAAAAATTCATTTTTTCAAAAGTTATTAACAATCAAAGTTCTTGATCACTTTTTTCAAAAATTAATTACTCGCGAACGGTTCATCGAAATTCAATTATTTGAGTCATGCAAATTTTTGTTACGAAGTATGCTTCACGCTAAAAAATTGTTCGATAGTGGAAAACATTTTTTTATTGTTTAAATAATCTTTTGGTTTATTCAATTTAAAATTAATTAAATTTCTCCGCCTGTGAAAGAACTCTTCCACGTTCTAATAGATTCTACAATCTCTTTCAAAGATTTTAGTGAAAAAAAAGTTGGTATTTTCCAGGAATTCAAAAGTTATTGATTTTTTTGTGACCGCGCTCCGACCTCCAGCACCGACTGGTAATATTTAGTGATTAAGATTGGTCATTCGATATTATTTGTTTTTTATAAACAAATTTTATAAACAAAAGCATAGTTTGGTCATTTGTAGACAGAAGGTAATATTTTTTCTTTCTAATCGTCTTCAAATTACATGAGTGGTGACATTTCGTGAAGAATTGTTATTTGATATTATCTGTTTATTTTATGAACAAGTGCATAGTTTACCTATTTCTAGACAGACGTTAATCTTTTTCTATTTTTTCCTTCAAACGGCATCACTGGAAATGTTTTGTGATGTCCTAGAAGAATTAGCTTCCACTAAGTTGTACTTGTCAATCATTTCAATAATTTCAGGATTCATTTAAAATTCATTTTTGCAAGGTCACTAAACATCACCACTCATATAATTTGAAGAAGATTAGAAAGAAAAACGATCACTTTATATCTATAAATGGTCAAACTATGCATTTGTTCATAACATAAACAAATAATATCGATTGACAATTCATCGTCACTGAATATCACCATTCATATAATTTGAAGACGATTAGAAAGAAAAACGATCACTTTCCCACATAGCACACTTCCCGAAAAAACCAGATCTGTCCCAGGTTTTTTCGGGAAAAGCATAGGTCTAAACCTTGGACAGACCTGGTTTTTTCGGGAAGTGTGCTATGTGGGTTTCTATCTATAAATGGCCAAACTATGCATTTGTTTATAAGATTTATTTATAACATAAACAAATGATATCGATTGACATTTTTTTGTCACTAAACATCACCACCTATGTAATTTGAAGAGGATTAGAAAGAAAAACTAATACTTTCTGTCTAAAAATGACCAAACTATGCTTTCGTTTATAAAATAAACAAATAATATCGAATGACCAATTTTAATCACTAAATATTACCAGTCATATAATTTAAAGTTACTAAGAAAGAAAAACGATTACTTTCTTCCAATAAACGCCTAAACTATGCATTTGTTTACATAATTGTGCGTGCTCGAAGCTGTAGTGTGTCTGGCGATGAGTTGTCATTGTCCTCATCAAAGCCGGAAAGCCCTCATACTTAGCTAAGACATTTTTTTTAGAGCTTATATTATTACACTCAAAAATACGATTCGTTGACGTTATATCCAAAACCAATCGTGAAAGGTGATATTTTGACCTCAGATTCGGATTCAGCGACTCAAAATACATATAATAACATGTGTATCGTCAAAAGTTTCGGACTTTTTATTTTTTTTTTGTGTGGCTGTGATATTTTCCTATAGCGGGATGTGAATGATTTCAGAAGTGATTTTTCAAGAAAATAGGGAAATAAATTCTTTTCAATAATATGAATGTCAGTACTATATTCCTAAGATTTTAAGTCGAAATGTATTGCATGTTCAAGAAAATAGAGGACTTTTCATCCAAAAAAGATGAAATAAAACAAAAGGACCCACTTTAATGCAAGTTGAGGCTCTCTCGTACAGACTTTTTGGAATTCTAATTATTTTTGAGCTGATCCCAATATCAAAAAGTTTTGACCAGATGTGAGCGTGATCAACCGATGGGAAAGCTCTTGTGAAATCCACAATAATGGCATAGATATGTCTATTTTTTTTGTAAGTAAATTTGCGAAACAGATGTCAAGGTGAAAATATTATCTTATAACTCAAATCGATACTATAGCTGATAGATACCGTGATTTTTTTCCATTCGCGGGATTTGTTACGATTGGAAAACACCAACATTAGTTATATATACAGTAAAATTTAACACAATGATGCGCTACTTCAGAAATATCTGCTATTTAATGCTCATTTCCTATTTGAGCGCATTTTCGCTCAAATAAGAACCTCCTCCAGGTTCATCATTAAGCCGACCTCTAAAACTGGAACAACTGTAATCGATCCACAACAGATTTGCCAGTTATGAAATCTAAGAGAAAATGAAGATCTTTGACACATCCTCGCCAAATGTCTAATCCGCTCGCCCGTTAGAAATCATTACTTGCGCAACATTGGTTTGATAAACGAGAACAATCTTCACTTATTTTTGTCAAATATGTTTTAGAAAAGACTTAAATTTTAAATCCAAAAAGATGATTTCTCAACAAAAATTAATTTCTAATAGAGAGAAGTGAATTTTCGAATAAATAATTGAATTTACAAGAAAAAATTTCCAACAGTTGTATTTACAACCAAATAGTTCAACTTTCAAGCAAACTTGACGCATTTTCAAGAAAAAAGTTGAATTTTTAACCTAATAGTTGAATTTTCAACCAAAAAGTCTGAACGAAAATATAATAGTAGACTTTTCAAATGAAAAGAATTACCTTTCAACCAAAAAGTTGAATTTGCGACCAAAAGAATTTTTTTTTAAATAGTTGAATTTTCAACAAAATAATTAAATGTTTAACCAAATCTTAGAATTTTTAATCAAAACCGATGAATTCTGAACTAAAAATATAATAGTAGGTTTTTCAATGAAAACGAAATTAACTTTCAATCAAAAATATAGTTGGATTTTCTTACTGTTCTATCAAATCAGCTTCCATTCACGTGGAAAAACGAGAAAAAGGGAATTTTTCTTAAAAACAGGGGAAAAATAGGAATTCATTAAAAATGGAGGAAAGAGGGTATTAAGGAAAAGAGGGTGAAGTCTGTTGATTTAATAAGCCACAGTGAAAATTCTGCGAAAGGATGACATGGATTTTTAATTTTCGGTAAAGGAAATCATACTACACTCTGTTCTCTACTTGGTAATATTATACTTCTATGTTCCCGAAATGACCGAAAGTGGGTAAATTTTATATTCAAAGACAACAAATATAACGCGTGAGCTTATGGCACTCTCAAACTTCAAATCCGTTTTACTCAAAAAGCGGGATTTCAATTCATTTGCGAAACATTTAGAGTATTCATAAACTATAAATTTATTATGCGAAAGATTAGTGAGTAATTATATAAATTTAAGTTACCCATGTAATTACTAAGTTAAATATCTAACAAGGAAGTTTTTGTTCTTAAATATAAAAGGAACTTTAGTATTTGAACGATTTATCAACACAAGCGCTAAATTCTTAAATGTATAGTATAAAAAGGAAATTTCATTTTCAAACGAACCATTAACTTTAAAATCTTAAATATAGAATGATCTTCGATATTTCAACAATGATGATTGATATTGCTGAGCACAATTCCTAACACATTTCATCATTGAGCAAGACGATATTTACTGAAAAAGTAAAAACAAATCTGAAAAATTCCCGGCTATTTCCCGGCCTTTTCTCGGTGCTCAAAATTCCAGGCTAATTCCCTGTTTTCCCGCTCAGTGGCCTCCCTATAAATATATTCAATCTTTAAGACAGAACAATATTGAAAAAAAGTATCAATAGAGAGTACCAGTTCGAATCCTGGGTTCTCCATATTCGTTGTTACACTAAATAGTTACAACTAGTATGACCATATGCAGAAATTCTGCGAACATCTCGCATCTCTTAATGAAATCGAATTAATTTTTTTTAATCCGGACATGTCTCTGTATCTGATTATGCTTATTTATATACACTTATTAAATTCGTATCAGTCGCAAAGAAACTCTTCGCTTTCTCCAAAGAGGGAAAGGTACCGGACACCGGTCGTCGAATTGTGGAATCGCGTGAAACCGGAATTCGAGGGACGAAGGCTAAAGTAAAAAAGTAAATAAATAAAAAAAGAAACCAAGCGCAGGATGCCGGTGATGGTGATCACGGTGAGATTCGGCAAAAGGCTCTGTGGTCATATGTAGAATGTGGACGGTGTAGTGTGCAACGGCTCCACTCAAGTTCAGTTGAGCAACATTTTGACCACTCACTACTCACACTGGACTCGGAACCAGAAGAGTTAAGGAACCACTTTCGGCAACTTTCTCCTCCTAGTGAAATGCCCTGTTGTATTTTTCACACTGACGAGGTGGCCTCAGAAGCATAGCCAACCGCAGAACAACCGACTTCTTTTTCATCTTGCGGTATGGGGGGAGATGAGAGATATCCCTCTTACCGGAGGTTCGCGATCATTCCAATTTGGTACTGGCACTGAGAGGAGCCTTCCTTACCTCCAAAAAGAGTTCTTCACTTCCTTCGTAGTCTTCGACCTACTTTTGGCCCCAGAAATTAGGCCACATGTTGATGGCAATTAGAATGTTTTATGGGAATGATTTTTAATGGTTTTATGATCTCTCAAAGTCGATTTTGTTGATAAATAGTGAAAGTATTGAAGTGATGCAAATCACAAATTTCACGATGTTCTATTGGTGGATGAGAAAAAAAATGTCACTTTATTACTCTATCACAACATTATTTTTTATATATTTAGTAAGAAAAATATAGAGATATAATCGATATTTTGGTAGAAAAATATAGAAAATATAGTTTTATATCTTAGTTTTACTCTATATGTAGCCAGAAGTATAATGGAATTAATCAAAAACGTTAAGTTCTTATCGGTACTTATCTGTTTTTTAATAGCAAATTAAAAAGGACTTTTTGAAGTAGAACAACCAATTTCAGTGAAATAAGGCTTTAGAAAATTATTTTCAAGTTTTGATTAACAAAGTATGAGTTAAAAAGATTGTCATAAGCTTTCTTAGTATCGTTCGCCACATTAGTAGCTCCTGTATAGTTATCAATGATAACTACAAAACGTCTAAAAATGACTTGATTAAACTTTTTAGGATAAACATGGAACAATTATTTCCAGTGGTATAACTTTTCTCGGGATATCACTCACTTCGTTCAATTATGTGTCGTAAGTTCTTTCAGGATGTTTAAATTTCTTTAAATACGAGTGCGCCACATTAGTAGTCGCTCTCCTATTACTGAATTATTGGTTGATGTTAGTTTTATTTAGTTTTATTTACCATTGTGATAAATATATTTTCCCAAATTTATTTGTTGTTGGTCTACTTGGTTCGTGTATTTTTATTAAAGCATTAATAATATCATTTCGTTTAGTCACTAAAAGTCTCCAAAGAATAGCCTTCGAGAATTCACTCAAAAATTTACTTTTTAAAAAGTCGTTAACACATTACTATAAAGAATCAAAGCATATTTACATCTCATTTCATGCAACATCTTTAATGTGCATGATTATCAAAACGCTAAATAAAATTGTAATTGTAATAACAAATTATAACACTTGCAAAATATTCTAGAATTCATACAGAATTTTAGGAACAGAAGAATATTCAGATAAAAAATATTCTAGAATATGCTATAAGACCAGAATTCACATAGAAGTGTCAAATTTCCTTGAAAATTCCAAAACATTTTCAAATTTTAAGAATAATCTAAAACATTTTAGAACACTTCAAAACATTCCAGAATATGCTTGAAATGACCAGAACATTCTAGAACATTTCAGAATACCCTAGAAAAGTCAAGAACATTCGACAAGTTTAGATAATTACGGAATACGAAAGAACTTTTAAGTATAATGCAGAATATTGCAGAATAATAAAATTGAATATCTGGGAGATTTTAAATTCAAAAATACTATTTCTCTGAGTTTCACGATTAAAGTCTTAACGATTAAAGTTCAAAAAACCGAAGTTTAAAAGTTTCTAAATTTTATATGGACACGAATCGGAACCCAGAGTTAGAAAAGAAAATTGTGCAATATTTTTAATAAGCACCTTGATACACTCTTTGAAGTGAGAATTTCATTCGTAATCGATAGTAATTAGAGGAATAATAAATATCGATTAACTCGATTAGAAATTCCACTAGTTGCTCTGGTTGAAATTTCACTCTCGAAAAGATCTAGCCCGAGTCTCGGTCATTAGTATTGCGAAATATTGACATCGAGCGACGATAATTATTCAGCATTGCCTACATTTAGCTTCCACCTTCTTTCTTTATCAACAGCGACTGGACCTGAAGTAAGTCGGAATCGTCGCGTCAAGTGAAAGGGGCAGAACCAACAGGTTGCCGGATACTCTTTTCGTCCCGCCAGCGCCATGCCACCAAAAGAACCACTGGTTATAACCTTTACAATCAGGAAACGTCGAGAAAATTATGATAGATGTAAGTTTAAGGTATATGCTCTAGTGGAATAGGAACATGTCATAGGAAAGGGAAAGTCTTTATTTATCATTCAGATTTTTATCTATTCATATATTACTAAATACAATTTTTTTCGAATATTTCATAATATTCATTTTGAGTTTTATTATTATTTTGCCATTTTAAAAAGTCTAAGGCACTCCTAATTGAATATTTGTGATTACCGACATTTTCGAAACGTTGAACATTTCTAAAATTGATGAACATCAGTGATCAGGCGCGGATCTACAATGGTGGCGAAATGGACCACCTCCCCCCCCTCCCCCTAGGATTTTCTGACTTACCTTCACTTTTTTCTTTTTCACTGAGAAATGAAGAAAAGCTATAAAAATTATACAATTTCATAATGGCAAAATAATTTAAAATTGTTAATTAGTATTGGAAAGATTACAAAAAATATCAAATAATATTGAATGTATAAAATGCTATATATATATATATACTTTGTGTTTTTTTTTTAACTTGCGACATCGAAATATCTCAAAAAATACGCATCCTATGAAAAAAATGTCCGTAATAAAAACTTTTTATTTTCGAGGGGGTAAAGCGAATTTGAAGAAATTTACCTCCCTACCCCCAGGAGGCAGGGGGTGGTTTTTTGTTTGAGAGTCGAAAAAAACGTTTGGAATAAAACTTACGTATTTCATAAAGGAGAATATGAATCTATGATAAAAAATTGGGGTTCCCATTTGAAATTACAAAGTTACCCCCACTCCTGTCTCCTGGGGGGTGAAGTAATTTTTTTTAAGTCGCTTTTGCCCCTCGAAAATAAAAAGTTTTAATTACGGATATTTTTTCATAGGATGCGCATTTTTTGAGATATTTCGATGTCTCAAGTTTAAAAAAAACACCCAGTATATATATATATATATATATATATATATA
>CAKNXH010001073.1:716876-731618 GCA_932178445.1 Andricus quercusramuli
CCAAATGAGGACACTTATCTGAATCCGCGACTGTGAGTGATAGGGAAAACTATGCAAGAGTAGGTCACTTTGTGGAGTAGTCATTTAAATTTATCAGAATTTTCCTTTCTGCATCTTGAATTTGGTAAAGTTTTGCGAGGATCGCATCTCACCAACCTTATTCACCAACGGGATCCGAAAATTTTTGCTAATTTTCCCTGTTACAAGGATCGAAATTGGGTGGTCATATGTGATATTTTATAACTGTGCAGAAAAAAAGTGATTTCGTCTATAACTTTCCTAGCAAAGGCGATGGCCTATTCTTAAAAGAAAGCTCTAGAATAAAAGGTACTTCGAGATTGTTTCTTAAAAACGTTTAAATCATCGAAATTATGGATTTTATTCATTGGTTTTGCACGAAAATAGTTCAAAGACAAGCTAAGCTTTCCCGTTGGTATGATTTTCTCTCCACAATAATTTTCTATAAGATATATAAAACATTTAAAAATTGTAGTTATCTACTTTTGTATAGTTTTCCTTACAGTGAATCTTTCAAATTCCATAAATTGTACTTATTATACTGAAAATTATTTATGAAACCTAGAGAAAAACTATGCGTCTCTATTTGCAACGTAAATTTGTCAAGAAAGTACAAAAAAGTATACACTTTATATTTTTTTTCTAGCACGTTATCTGTACACTTATATACTTTTCAATTTCAGCAAATATTGTAGGAACGATTATAACAAAGAGCAGCGATACCTGTAAATAGATTAACAGGTGCTACGAACTTAAAAGAAAAATTAATTCTTTTTAAGAATAAAATTAGTGATACAAATCCAATTAACGCCTCTGGCTTTTTTTAATATAATAAGCCTAGATTTTTAAGAATAAGAAACGGATTCCGGGGGTTTCATCCTTCTAAGAAAGGAACGCTATCCACACGTCATCAAAAATCGATTTGTACCCAAAGATGATGGTACGAGTGGAGGGAAGAGAAAGATAGTTTAAAAAGAATAATAATAATTGACGCGATTATTTAGCTTCAAGGAAGAAGAATATTGTAGTTACGTTATTGCGACTATGTTACTGGTGGAACATTAATAATAAACACATGTATCTACTTCATACTATTAAATATCGTATGCTGCACACTATCTACAACTGCAAGTTATTTCACTGATAAATCGTGTAATGCTATGATGACTATCCATATCCAAACAATAATTTAAACCATTTCTCAATACTTTCAAACAATAATTATTTTTTCAATGCCCGTTAAGAAAAAGAATCTTAATAAGAAGTATTTTAATGGATTTTTTTCTGAAAAAAGATCCTCTCCTTTCGCTACGGTAGGAATCGAACCACAGAACTTCAGATTGCCGGTCGGGTGCTTTCCCTGAAACTTTTTTCAGAAATACACGAATTATTTTGCTAGGTGGTACAAATCAAATTTTTCAAGGAATCTGTAATAATGAGAAGTCTCTGATTCTAATCATTTCGAAACCAAAATAGATAGATAAAATTCAGAGAAACTATCTTTATGACATTATTATTTACATGAAATATATTTTTACCAAATGCTCTCATTTAATGGATGATTAGTAAATTTTACAATGAAGTTTTTATTTGAAAAATTTCAACAATAGACTGATAAGTTGAGAAAAAAGTTTGGTTGAGACAACAAAATCATTTCGTTGCCACACAGAATCAACAAGCTGTATTTGTTGTGAAAATTTTTCGATTAGAACATCCCAACAAAAAAATGTTTCTGGCTGTATAAAAAATGTATTTCGTGTTGCTAAAATTAAAATTCTTTTGTTATTGGGATCACAAAACAATTTGGTTGCCAGAAAAATGAAAAAATTTCGTTTTTGTCCCAAACAAAAGATGGTTTGTTTATTTTAGATAACAAACAGATTTTTTTAAAGAATTGCATGTTTATAGTTGCATCGACTGCCAGAGTCATTAGCGACTGTACTGCATGATTAATTATAAACTGCAGGGTATCTACCAAGGGACTAAGCTTTCTGAAAACACATCTAGCCTCGCTTACAGCTTTGGGAATCAAACCCGAGCCAGCGTGGCTGCCAAGGCTGCAGTGTTGGACTATAAGACAATCACGATGACTCCCTTAACCAAAAAGATTTTTGATGTGTAAACATCTTAGACCTCGATATGGGGAGTCGCGCCTGATTCAAATGAAACCACGACTAGAAAGTATAACGCAGGCCTCTGACACACGTGCTGTGTCTCATGCCACAGAACGGAGGCTTGCTTCTCTCTCTCTTTCGCTCCCTCTCTCCCCCGCCCTCTCTCCACCTCTCTCTCTCACCCTCTCTCTCCTCTCTCCCCCTCTCTCTCCTCTCTCCTCTCTCTCAAACGAATAATAATTGTTTAAACAATTGTAAATCATGTAAAAACAGGAGGAAAATATGATGTGTCTAATTTGAAAAAAAGGAAATTTTTTAAATATTTTTCGTACAATTTTTGAGTATGAATTTTTCATGATGAGATTTCAATTTTTATTATTCTTCTTCATGAAATATAATTAGCCTAATTCTAGGTATCTATAGTTATAGGTATATATAGGCATTTTATCTATAGGTATCTATATAAGTATCTATAGGTATTTTATAAACAAAGCTTGACTAAGCAGGCAAAAGAGAGAATGCGTTTTAGGAAATAAAATAGTTTGAAGAATGAATCAATAAATTTTTTAAATGTTCAAAATTATATCATTTTCAAACCGTTTTCACTTAAAAAAAGTACAATTTAGTGATTATAAGTTGTTTCTTGAAAAATCTAAATTGAAAAATGTAATTTACAAATTAAAAATTAAAAAAATGAAACAATGCAAAATTTAAAGTTTACATTCAGCACCCTGAAATTCGAACGATTCGAGGTTCATTTTACTTTAAATAATTCAATTTTATTTAGATTATTTTTGAATGTTTGATTTATATTTTCCCATTTCAAATTAATACTCAAATATTGTTAAATATTGAAACAAAAATGTTTTCATTACAAATTTTCAAACTGAATGCTTAAAAAAAGGAATATTTTAGAATGAAATAATATTTGAATAGAATTTGAAATTGAATAAAAGCATTTGATTATGAATATATTAATCAAAATGCTTTTGAAAATTGAAAAAAGATTTTGAAGTTTCAATCGGATACAAACATTTCTTTAATTACTAAGGCTTTCTAATTAAAATAGTTCAAATTTTAACGTAAAAATCTATAAATTATTTAATTATGAACAGATTCACAATCGTCTTATAAAGTCAATTTTATTATTATTCTATTATTAAGAGTCGAACTATCGTTCAATTTTAAAAATAAATACTTAATTTATATTTACAGTTTATCAACTCAACATTTTTCTTGTTTTCTTTTTCTGTCAAAGTTTTCTGTCAAACACATGTTCGAAGAATAATTTCCACCCAGTAAGTTTTAATTTTGACTCTCCACCCCCCTTTCAAGCCATTGTTATTGTGCTTGGAAAGTGACCCAAAAACTGCAAAATAGCAGTTTTCTATTAAATTCATACTAAGCACGTTATTCTTTGGATTTCTTTTAACAAGTATTATTTTTGATTGTTAAGGGACGAGTTTCCAAGTATTTTGTAAATAATTTTTAATTATCCAAACAATTATTATTTGTTTACGAATTATATTTTTCTTAGAATCGTGGAAAATTATTGTTTTCGGAATATAAGTGATCGATTTTAATAGTAATAATTATAAATAATAAATAATAAATAATAAATCATTTTTACAGAAATAGAATACACCTACATTGGATAGTTTATAAGAGAATGCAATACACTACTATGCAAAAGTTTCTAGACCTATCTTTTTCAATACTTCATAAAAGCACTCTAGTTTTAAAAATATTCAACTCTAAATTTACTTCCAATTACTACACGAAACCTGATAAAATTAAACGCCTAATGGTCTAAAATTGAAAGCAATGTAATAATTTTATTAGAAGTTATTAAAAAAAATACAAATTTTAATGTTTCCGAAAAATGTTAATAAATTAAAAAGCAATTAATAGTTTTTAATCTCTTCGCACTCGTTTTAAAGATAATTTTCTTAATTACTTTAGTGACTTGATAAGATATTTCTAGAATTTTTCCTTCGATGCAATCCAAACAAAACCTAAACTTCATTTTTAAAGAACTTATCAATATTAATATAAAGTCAGGTTTTCATAACTGAATTAAAACAAATTAATAGAATATTCTAACAGACTTGCAGAAAATTATGTTCAAAATTAGCCCAAAAACAATAAAAAATTGGTTATTTCCGAATTCATTGATATTTTCTGGAAACATTAACATTTGACGTTTTTTCAAAAAACTTCTGATAAAATTAACACATTACGACATTACATATAAGAGAAAATAAATTGTTATACTCCTAAAGGTGCGTGAGTTATTATTTGCTTTGTGTGAGATTTCAATTTCAGTAAACGTTTACCGCAGATGTTTACACATATAGGACGCACGTGATGTTTTTTTTACTATAAAATCAACAAAATTGTGTTGTCGGAAAAAATTAAAACTTTTTGAATTCTATAGCTAACAACGGTCGTTTCTACTGTTGGGCTAAAGAATGATTTAGTTGCTACAGAATCACTAATAATCTTCGATTTGGAACAAAAAGCTAAGAAAAATGTTCGAGCGAGTAAACAAAACGATCTCGTGGCTATAAAATCAATAAAATTGTATTTTTGTCCCAAACAAAAGGCTTTTTGTTTGGTTGAGACAATACGGCGATATATTTACTGTAGAATCAACATTCATAACATTCATAATGTGTCCCCTAAGGGTTTACATGACTTCCATTTCTTACAATACTCCCATCTAGAAATACTGTAAAATCATATCCTCACTATTTACAGTTATTTGCACCTAATTACAAAAAATCTTATATCTGGATTCTTATTTGTATTTTTGACGGTAGAATCTTTACCACATTCTCTTTCCAGCTTTCTTTATGTTCCATTCCTCTCCTACATTCTTCCCATACATGCTCCCATATTTCCTCTTCCCACTCATAGATTCTCCACTTCCTCTTCTCTTCTTTCCCCAATACATACCTGGCTCCTTCCCTTTTTATTATCTTATACCATTTATTATATTTTGATTCCTTAATCATCCCCCATCTTTCTATTAATTTTTTTTTCCTCTCTTGTTTTTCACCTTCTTCAACTTCCGTCTTTCTTCTTCCCATATCGATAATTCTATCGCCCTTCATCTCCTTTCTTGTACCTCCATCAGACACTTTCTCGCTAACTCCCGTTCCTTTCCCTCCCTCAGCTTCTTCTCAAAATTCCATGCCATCTTTCCCGCTCTAGTACCTAATTTATCTCCTTTGCGCTTCTTCTCTCACCACACATCCCGGCGTCCTCCAGCCCACCCCTAGCGTCCACCTTATATACCTTTCTTGTAAACTCTCAATATCTTCCCTTTCTTTCCATTCCCATATCTCAGCTTCAAAACCTAATACCAGCCATACCAGCATATCAAATAACCATATTCTCCTTCTGCAATATTTTTTAACCTTCTTTTTCCTATTCCCCATATATGTTTCATTACCCCTGCTGCTTTTTTAATCCTTTCTCTTATATGAGCTCTATGACCTCCATTCGTTTGTAAGGTATGTCCCAAATACTTAAATTCATTTACTTTTTCTAATATTCCCTTCCATATCCCCGTCCATTCTTTCTTTCTGCTTCCTCCTTTTCTAAAACTCATTATCTTTGTCTTTCCTACATTTAAATTCAACTTTTTCCCACCTGAGTATTTTCTTAATCCTGTAATTAAGACCGCCATACCTTCTTCATCCTCTGCTATCAACACTATATCGTCTACGTATGCGGTGCATGTATCTTTTCGTTCCCTATCCTAACTCCACCCCAACCTTTTCTCCTCATTTTTTCTTTCAAGTCTGATATTAATATATTGAATAAAAGTGGGATCAGAGGACATCTTTGCCTTACTCCTCTCATCAACCACAAACTATCTCCTACTTGCTCTCCTACCTTTACCTTGCTTTTTGTCTCTCTAAAAATTTCCGATACTCTCTTTATTAATCCCTCTCGAACTAATGAGTCAAACGCCGCCTTTAAGTCCACGAACATTGCTACCATTGACCTTTCTCCCTTTTAATCCTCTAATTTGCTATGGATAGTTCAGAACATATATATTATCCATCACCCCCATCCCTTTTCTAAGCCCTGTCTGATCCGGTAGCTCTATCTTTTTTCCACAACTTCTTTTTTTGACCTCTCCGATAAAACAGTTACGTATACTTTATACAGTGTTGGCACTAGTGTCACTCCTCTATAATATTTAACCTTCTCCTCTTTGCCTTTCTTCACTATTGGTATCACTACTCCTTCTTATCATAACTCTGGCCACCACTCTCCTCTCCATACTCTATTGCACATTATCCATGCCCATTCCTTTAATTCTGTTCCACCATATTTCCAGACTTCATTTGGAATCACATTTATACCAGGTGCCTTTCCATCTTTAATCATCCCTAATACCTTGACTATTTCCTCCCTTGTAATTTCCTTCTCTTCATGTGTTTCCCTACCATCTTTTCCTCCTTTCCTAACTTTCCTCTCTACCCATCCTAGTAATGCCATAATAGTACATTGTGTTACAAGTGCGTGAAACTTCACACGAGTGGAATGTCTTCCAGCACATGTCACACACGATATTTTTTGCAAAAAATGCATGAAAATGCAATGAAAAATACGATATGGAGGTCGGTGGCGTGGGGGGCGGGGGCCCAGGGCGCAGCCCTGGTGGGAGTGCAGGGGGCGAAGCCCCTGCTGGGGGGTTCAGGGGGCTTCGCCCCCTGACTAAGACAAAACCACCAAATATTGAGTCACAATGTTATAACATTGAACTTAAACTTAAAAAAAACAAAAAAAACATTGAGTACGGTGTTGACAGTGTTGAGAGTTCACCTATATTCATATCGACTGGTCGGATGTTTGACAGCTTTTCATGAGCGTCATGAAAACAAATGTGATCAGTTGAGTTGCCCGGGAAACGCCGCGTAATTGTTTCACATGCCGTGTGAATATTAATTCTCGAACTAAAGATAAGCGCTCGTAAACGATTCAGTGCGGGAATATTCCCGCACAAGTGCGGGAATGTTACATTCCCGCACGCTAGTCTCACAGTAGAGGAATCTGCAATTTTCCGTACGCTTTATGGACACGGAATATGGCCATTTTCATGCATGTGTTGCAAAAAATATTTTTTCCATTCTACCATCTCAATATCCTGGTTTTACTCTTTTCCTTCTTCTTCTCTCTCTATTAACCTCCTTCCAAACCTCTTCTTCCGGCCAAGCCTTCTCCGCTTCTTCTTTAAACCTTTTATTTTCCTCCTCTTTTTCTGATCACACAACTCAGTATACTCCTTTTTTCTCCTATATTCTTCTCCACTACTTGTCCCTTTTCTCCATTTTCTCAATTCCCTTCTCACTTCCCTCTTCTTCTGTTTGCATTAATCATCCCATCCACTAATCTCACTATCCTTCACTAACTTCTTTTTTGTTTGTGCACCCTAACACTCTTTTTATTTCTCCTATCATTACACAGCCACACAAAAAAAATCTTTTCCGGGCCCAGAGGTCAGACCATGTTTATTATATGTTGTTTGGGTCGCTGAATCCGAATCCGAGGTCCAAAAAACCCCAAAACGTCAGGGTTCTGACATAACCTCATAAAATCTCATAATTTTTATTCAAGTCTGGGGGTCAGACCATGTTTATTATGTTTTTGGGCTCGCTGAATCCGAATCTGAGGTCCAAAAACTCCAGAAAGTCAGGGTTTTGACACAACTGCGAAAAACCTCATAAAACTTTTTTTCCGAGTCCGGGGGTGAGGCCATGTTTACTATGTTTTTGGCGTCGCTGGATCCGAATCCATGGTCTAAAAAACTCCAGCACGTCCGGGTTTTGATTGTCAAAGAAACTCGTGAAATTCATTCATCCGACTTACGTGTATCTGCCACTCAGAGAAATGTCCTCTTGCAACAAAAGGATGTTTCTTGAACTAAATGAAATTTCCTTTTAAATTTAAGGTTGAGAGGATTGGGACCACGGATTCGGATCCAGCGACCCCAAAAACATATAGTAAACATGGTCTGACCCCCGGACTCGGAAAAAAAGTTTTATGAGGTTTTTCGAGGTTGTGTCAAAACCCTGACTTGCTGGGGGCTTTCAGATCTCAGATTTGGATTCAGCAACCACAAAAACATATAATAAACATGTTATGACCCCCAGAATTAAAAAAAAATTCTGAGGTCTTATGAGGTTATGTAAGAACCCTGACGTTCTGGTGTTTTTTGGACCTCGGATTCGAATTCAGCGACCCCAAAAACATATGATTAACATGGTCTGACCTCCGGAATTGTAGAAAATAAAATTTTATGAGGTGTTATGAGGTTATGTCAGAACCCTGACGTGCTGGAGTCTGACCTCTGGGCCTGAAAAACGATTTTTTTGTGTGGCTGTGTTATTTTCATCTCTTCGTTAACATTTCCTTCCCCATTTTGATATTCCTGACTCCTTTACCTTTCATTGACCAATTCCCTCTTTCTGCTCTTTTTACTTTTGCTTCGTTTTTAGCCTTATTGTTATTACTCATTTTTCCCTCTCATGACACTATTATGGGAAAGTGATCCGAATCTATATAATTCCCTACCTCTAGTTTCGTAAACTTCTCTCTTACCTCGTCGTCTACTACCACATAATCAATTACCGTTCCCCTCTTTCCTCCTGCACGTGTATATTCCCCTTCCTCATGCCCCTCTATACTTCCGTTTAGGATAAACCATTCCATCCCCCCCTAGGCTCTTTAACAATTTCTTTCCCTCCACATTCAGTATCTTGTCTGAAATTTCTTCCTTGCTCTCCATCCCATTCCCTTCCTCCTCCATCACCTGTTTTAGTATTAAAATCTCCTCCTAATATAAGCCTAATCTCTTGTTTATTTTCTTCCATCAGTTCTCTCATCTCTTTTGATTTTTCTTGCATATCACCTTTCACATAAACCCCCACTATATTCTATCTCTCTCCTCCCATATTTATCTCTTCTACTATTGATCCTTTTTTTTTGTTCTTTCATTTCTTTTTTATCCTTCCCTGTTATACATTCGTTCCTTACTCCGATCACCATTCCTCCCATTGCTCATCCTTTTTTATTTTATTATTATTATATTAATATTATTTATTTACCTCTTTGCATTTTGAATCTGTCATTTGTAACATCTTGGAAATCTTCTCCTTACTCTTGCCCATCCCTTTTCATCTAGCCACGTCTAAGCATGCTATATTCCAGTAGCATATCCTCCTAGCTTCCCCAATTTCGTTTCTCGTCTCTTCTTGTTTCATAATGTTCCTTATTTTTATATCTCTCATTCCTTTTTCTCCTGGTTTCCCGATACCTCATTCTTCACTATCTCTACCCTGCCCTTGTCCCAACCATGTTATTCTTCCCTTTTTTCTTTCCTCTTCCGCTATTTTCCTTAACTTATACTGCATATTTCCTGCTACCCATGTCAGTACCATCGTCTCCCCTATTTGCTCTTCCCTTTCTACACTTCGCACTTCCTCTATCTCTACCTTAGCATCAATCCTTTTTAGTAGTTCTTCCACTCCTTTCTTCAACTCCTTCCCTCTAATCTTAGACCTTTTATCACTATGTTTCTTTTTCTTTCTTCTCTTTCTTTCCATTCTTTGTTCTGTTTTTCTCAGCTTTTTCTTCTCCTTATTCCCACTCTCCTCACATCCAACCTCCCCGTTTCGGCTTTCTATTTCCTTTATCCTACCTTCCAGCACCTATACCTTTTTATTAGAATCTTTCTGCTTTTCTAGTCTTTGTACCATCGTCTGCATTATTTTCTTTAGCTTTTCCCTAACTTCTTCACATTTCCTCATTTCTTTCCAAAGTTCGGCAATTTCCCGCCTAATTTCTTTTCTTATTTCCTCTCCCCTTTTCTCCTGCTTTTCTTCATACATCCCCATTCCTTCTATCATCATTTTGCGCGTTTCTTTCAATTTTTCCTCTTCCATCGTGTATTTAGCCTCAGCTCTGTTTCTTTCGATCCCCTTATTGTTCTCATCCTTCTCTACAAAACTATGTTTTTCCTGCGGCGATCTGAATATTTTTTGATTTTTAAAGCTTGTCCCCATATCTTCCTTACCTTCACCGCTTCGCCCTCTCTTCCTCTTGATGAATGCCTCAATTCATCCCACGCTCTTCACCCTCACTCTATCTTTTTATACCATTTTCCTATACTATCCCCTTGCCCTCCTTTCTTTGTTCTCCTCTTTCAGTGTACTGAAAACTTCCTGATCTAAATCCCTGCTTTCCTTGCTAGTACTCGCCCCGCTAGCCATGAATCCAATTCAAACGATCCCGCCTTATATCGTTCTCTGTCTCTATTTATCGTCGCGTCTACCAACCTTGCCTTTCTCCTTCTCTACCCTACCCTGCTATGACCAACCCGGTCCTCCCACCCTGTCACAAACCTCAAACTCACTCAACCTCAACTTCCACAAAAATTTGTCATGAACTCCAAAAATATCCTCACCCACTTGTCAATCTTTTTATCCATGGAGAATAGACATAAGGAGACCAAAGTAATGTAACCGAAAATAAGTAAATTTTTGTCGTATAAAAAGGTTTACAATACTGTCCGAGTTATGGCGTTAGTGTTGCACGTAGAAAAATGTCCGCCGTACATGTTGACATCTTACATTATTTACCAATGTGGAAAACAATAAGTATATAACTGATCAGTTTTCAATCTTGTACGCATACACATCACAGAACTGATATCGGACTTCCAATCGAATATAACAGTTTTTACATTCCAATATTCTTTAAATGCTTGAACAAATTGTTTTAGCCATTTAGGAATTTTGTATTTTTGTTAAGGGTTATATCACAGGTTATATTTACACGGACCGTGACGGCGGCCATCGTTACGCGTACCACACTAGCGCCGCGCTCGAGAAGATCTAGCATTTCGATGCGTTACTGTACATCCGACAAATGCTCGTTTTTTGTGAAGTTAATGCACAGGACTTTGGGCTTTTTATGTCTATTCTCCATGTTTCTATCTCTCAATCAATCTCTCACAAACGAACCCTTCTACACACATTCACACTCCACTCACTTCAAATTTCACCACAATTATCAGAAAAACTCAGCATAAAAAATTCACCGCTACCTCACACTTTCACGCCAGAAACGGACTTCCATGAAAATAAGTTGAAGGTGGATTTTTATTGGGTCAAAATATTTATTTTAGCATTAAAAAAAGTGCTTCAGGAGTGGGAAAAAAATTATTTTTTGAAAATTATTTCGAATCTATCTCAAGCCCCAAGTACCTGCACAAGAATAATTCCTAGAAAACGAACAAAAATTGACTGTTCTATCACTAAAAGTTTCGGAATTATGGAGCCCAGAAGTCGATTTTTAGCCATTTAAAAAAAAAAGAAGTTCTAGTTTTTATGAAAGAACTCATTTCCTATGCACCGCTGGTAAAAGTTGCCACTGAATTAATAAAAGAAGACTAAATTTAAAATAGATCTGAAAAAAAAACTTGCTCTGTCTTTAACAGCACTGAAATTATGGCCTACAAAAAATGACCCTTTTCATGAAATTTGGTTAAACATCAATTTTTGAAATGAAATTTCTGGTTTCTCAAAAAAACGTATTTCCCGAGCATTGCATGTGAGAATTTTCAGCAAGAAAATGAAATGGGACTCAAATGGGACTCAACAACTATGTTTTTTTTTTAATTTTTCGTTTCCAGGAGGTGAGATATGTATAGTATTATAAATTAAAAATTTACTAGCATTATGTTAATACAATATGATATGATAATGATGAGAACATTTTCCCATGTCTCCTCGTCCAGAAACGAGATATTGAAGAAACAAAATACGTTCAACAAAATTCCATAAAAAGGGTAATATTCAGAAGGCCATAATTTCAGTGTTACTAGAACTAGAGCAGTGCTTTTTTAAATCTACTCGAAATTAGGTCTCCTTTAATTAATCTACGGGCAACTGTTACCAGAGATGCACAAAAAATGAGTTAATCCACAAAAACTAGATTCTTTTAAAAATTCGCCAAAAATCTACATCTAAAGGCCATAACTCTGAAACTTTTAGAGATAGAATATTCAATTGTTTATAGGAAATTTTATTCATTTTAATTTGTATGCAGGCACTTGGGAATTTAAAAAACCAACTTATTTTTTCGCACTTTTTTCACCGTTTTTCAAAAATATTGAAAGCTTTTAGTTTTCGTAAGATATTCATCTCCTGGATCACTTTTTTGGATTCTCAATGGTTTGAGCTAATAAAATTTTATATTCAATTGATTTTCATGAAATAATGTTGATTAATCTCTTTGAAAAAATAAAAGCTTTAGTTTTCTCAAAAAGGGCATAAGCAATTTTGTTCTTATTGGGCTCAAAGTGATCCGTGTATGTTGTCCCAAGATCTTCTTATTAAACTCCGTTATATAAAAGGATAGTTTGTGAATTTTACAATGACGCCTGCAAAATTTGCGAAAATGCTTTCAAAAAATTCAATTTCTGGTACAATAATAAAAATGTGTTCCTTTAATCAAATAAATTTTGTAATTGTGTAATCGGAAAAAGACTCCTTGAATACAGGAGTCTTTTTTTCTGAATTTTCGTGATTTTCTTCATTCAAGTACACTTTTGTGAAATAAGACAAATTTTCTTGGATCATGAAAATATACAATCGTACGCATTGGTACCGATATTTTCTTGATTCAACGCTAATTTTTTTCGCGTATTTCAACAAGTCTTATAAAATTAGCAATTTTTTTCTATGCGCAACGTATAAAATATTTATTATCTGCAGATAGACATATAATATGGGCACTGATTATCTTCATATTAAATTGATGAAGAATTGATCCTTCTCTGACGACTTGAATCACGATTAAAAAGCATTTATTCTCTAAAACTTTATGTAAAACTTATAAAGGTGAATTTTTCTTGAATTTTTACGATAAACGTATTTCTGAGGTAATTTGATGGCAGAGAGACGACTTTCAAGATATGAAATCACTGCACTGCACGGATCCATCCTGTCCTGCCACGTTCACGTGGAAAGGTCGCGATTGAAGCTTGCAAATGGTATTTACGAAAAGGCATAATTAATACGCGGCTGCGGCTCTCCAGTTCATGATAGGACTGGTGAGCTGAGAAAACCTGTCGTGTTATTAGAGACGTTGGGGAAAGAGCAGAAAAAGATATCAGTTCTAACTGGCTCGGAATATGGCATTGAATGAAATGAGCCATCATTTACATCAAAAACCAACATATTTATCACAAAAAAAAAAACATTTACTTTAAACTAACAATTGTATTGAAGTATTTGAACCAAAAAGTAGACAGTAAATCGTGGACTGCTATTTTAAACTGCTATGGAATTAAAATTTCGAAAACATTAAAAATTTTAAAAATCAATATATTGCACGGACACTAGGGTACCCAAAAAATTGTGTGTTTTGAATTTTGCAGACGCTACCCCTAAATTTGTTTCTTTCGGTAAAAAATACTGCCATAAATTTTCTTTTGATTAAAAAAAATTAGTTAAAGGTTCCGCTAGGCCGTCTTAGGTCTGAAAATGAATGTTCTTACATTTCAATTTTTACATTCTCATTAGAGAAGGTATTATATTTGTGTAAAATTTGACTCCCCCCGTTTTTGTCAAGTGTCCACGTTTTAAGACCTTCTCAACCCGAAAAACAGGTTTTCGCGATTTTGGATAACAATTCAAAAAGTTAGAGCATTTTCAAACAATTTTAGACCACTTTTTTTAAGATTTAAAAATTATATGTACAGCTACTCGTGCACTCAAACAGTCGAACAATTCAGCCTGACGACATTTTTTGATTAAAACAAATTGCCAGAGTCATAGCATTCACAAAATTTGAAGAAGAAAAAAACGAAAATTAAAATTTTAAGCCAAACAACGATAAGGAAAAAGTCAAGAAAAGAAAAACGTTGCTTTTCGAACACCCCACAAGATTTTCATAACAACTTTTTGAATTTTGTTGGAAAATCGAAGATTCAAATTCTGATAGCACAAAAAATAACGAAAAATAAAAATTCTATTTTGCTGTCAAAATATGCGAGATACGTTAAAATATGAATAGACAAAAATTATGTACCCAAAAAACATTCTGATAGGACGCGTAGTTTTTGTTTTATTCGTAAAAAAACAACATAAACCTAGCTGGCAATTCGATCTCGAGTGTTTACCCCACGAAGGAATAGTAAGGAGTGGTATCACCCTATGTGTTTGGTGAGCAGAGGTGGGACAAGTGACGTCCAATAATTCGTTAATGCTAGATACGAATGAAAACTCGTATGCTCCCCCGTGCACATGCGCAGAGCTGTTTTCGTAGTCACATGTTACACCCACTCAATACGTTACCTTTTGACATCTCGATGCACATGTAGGTTTTGTTCGTTTGTTTATGTTTGTTCAATACACAAGTTCGAAACTTCAAACGCGTGTTGACATCGTTGGCATGGCAACCGCCAGTGCGCATGTGAACGGGGCAGCATACGAGTTTTCATTCGTAGCTAGCATTAACGAATTATTGGACGTCGTTCGTCCCACTCCCCACTTACAGGGATACTACTCCTTACTATTCCTTCGTG
>CAKNXH010001073.1:736618-783637 GCA_932178445.1 Andricus quercusramuli
GCTGATTTATTTTAGAAATATTGAATATATATGGTGGAGGCGATTGCCTTGATGCGACTCACTTGGCTTTCAATTATGTTTTTTATTTCTATTCTTAGATACCGCATGGAACTTTACAGATTGCCCTACTTATACAAACTGACATTGATACTGATAAGAAAATTTGTTCATTTTTTTAAATAATATTTTGTAACTTGCTTGTTTTCTATTTCTTTGAATGAAGGTACGAAAAGGCAAGACCAGTTAAGAAGAATATATAACCATAACTCTACTTTATAATGTGAAGTAGAAGTGAATCTTCAAATCGAAAACGAAATATTTTCAACCTAAGAAACGATCTAGGCGCATATTCGCAACATCTGCCTGTCAGCTGTTAATTGCTCGTAGATCAAAAGGGGCCACGACGAGCCGCCTCCAGCATCAATTCTAAAGTTTAATATGAAGTTTAATATGACACGAAAGACTCAATAAATATTCTTGCTTATTGCTAAACCCCCGAATTTGTCAAAATCAACTTCAAAAGTGTTTTAAATGACAACACACTCAGAGACATTTTTGTCTGAATCAATCAAAGAAGGTTCGGTTGAATCAAATAAATAATATCACTGATGTAGAGTTTAGCAAAGTTTCAGTTGATATAACCAATATATCTTTTTAATAAAATGAAATAATTTTAAACCAAATTGTGAAATAAGCATTTCTGATGCAATTGGGTTTCAGTTTCCCGAGACATTTACCTGCATCTCCATGTAACGAGAAGCGTTTGACTGCACGCATATTCATGCGCGCTGTAATTAGGCACAGGCAATTAACATACAGTTCGTTTTCCGCGTTGTGTAATAAATCTTTTCACTCTTTAGTTGTTAAGTGCTTTTACAATGTGCAAATTATTTTAGAATCAATTCAAAACAAAATAATGTGTTGGTAAAACTCGACCCCCTTTGATTTTTTTCAAAATTCCAGTAAAACCATTTATTTACGCCCTTTAAAAATAGATTGAAAAGATTGAGAAATTAAAAATAAAGCTGCCGACATTTTCTTTGAAATTTCTGAAATATATATTATATTCTGAAACATTGCAATCGAACTTTCTTTCATCATATTATTTTAAGTTCTAATACAAACGATTTTAAGAAAATAATTTCATGAATTAATAGATTTCCTGAAACTAAAACAGTTACGGATAAACACAGCTGTCAACTCAAACTTATATGGCAGCGGGTGAATTGTATTTTGTTAAAAAAAAAACACTTTTTAAAACTCGTTTGCTTGGTAAGAGACAGGTAAAAAGTGTACGAGACTTTTTTGAGACTAATCGTTTACGAGATATTAATTTGTTAAATAAGGGTAGCGTATTTTCGGAGAAGCCTGCGTTTTAATGAATTGCCATTCCTATACACAAAAATATTCCGATCTGATTTTCCTTGATAGATTCTTAAAGTGGATGATTGAAAGAATTAAAAAATATTTCTTCTGGAAATCAAAATAATTTTTGTCTATGTACCGCTTCTGTTTAAATGAACTGATTATTAAAAATTAAATTAGAATTTGAGCGAAAAAAGGGTAATATTTTTTATTCTCTTGTGATACACATTATTCTCAATATTTAGAAAATTCTATCGTAATTTGGCGTAGTTTATCCATAATATTTATTAAAATTCCGTAAGCATTATTTTTAAAAAATATTTTTCACGTAAAAGAATATGAAAAAGATCATTGACATGCTCCTTCGCTAATGGTCATTCCCCATTTTTTTTCTCACGATTGTAAGTATGAGAAAAAATGGTTTATAACAATTTGTTATTAAAAATGTAAACATGTTTGTTTAAATCTGTAAAATACTTCTCCTGGTAGAGTCACTATTTCTTAGATGCTTCTAAAAAAAATTGTGAAAAGAAAAAATTCTCAAAAAACTCTAAAAAGAAAAAATTCTTCATTTACCATTCCGCCATTTTTATATTTTGATTGCATTATAATTTCTGTCCGAATATTTCAGGTTAAAATAGTAAATTTTTTTTTATACGAGAGGCCAAATGACCCGATAATACTTCCATAATCTTTTGTATTAATAAAATTTAGGGTTTATTCCTCAATAAATAACAAATACTATTTATAAGTGAAGGAATTTGTTAGCTATAGATTTATTCTTTTTTAATTGAAAACGAAGAAATTTAATTTTCAGACCTAAAACGGCCTGGAGAAACCTCTAAACAATTTTTTGAAAATAAAATAAAATGTATGGCAGTGTTTTTTTTTAACCAAAAGGAAGAAATTTAGAGTGTAGCGTTTGCAAGATTCAAAATCACAAATTTTGTTGGGCACCCCAATCATAGATGAATCTCTAATGCAAACAAAAAAATGTTGATAAATTCATTCATCCAAAGAATATTTCTTTGATATAGATACAGTCAAAGAAAAGATTTCTTGAAATCAAAGGAAATTTTGTTTGAAATCAGAAATACTTTTTGGCCCAAGGAAGTTTTCTTATAATCAACGGAATTTATTTTGTATCGAATACATTCGAATCAAAGAAAATTTCTGTGAACCAATCAGATATTCTTTAATTCAAGAAAACTTTATTTGATTCAAAGGTTCTTATTCTCTTTGACCGTAAACAGTTAAAAAGAACACTGCTTCGACTTCATTGAAACTTAAGGAACTCCTTCTGCTGAGAAATCAGTGAATAGCGACTGGAAGTTCATGCATTTTTCACTGATTCAAGTTTAGATTATCTAGAATTACTGATTCGATTGGGGATAGAAGGGATGATCCCATAATGTAAACAGAGGCAGAAATTGTATCGACTCTGCTTTTCTGGATAAAATGATAAGCCTTTTTAATACTGTTGCTATTCTTTCGACCTCGACAAGTAGATATAAGTAGATATATGTATATTATAAGTATAGATGTGGCATTAGACGTCTTATGGCGTAGCGTGTTCGCCGGCATGGAATGATAATACCATGCGGTTTACAGATGGTTTCAAGTTTCGCAGTGGGTTGGCCACTCAGCCTACCTGGACACGAGGTTTTACACGTCTGTGCTTGTCTAGATCAATAAACAATATTTTAATAACTTTAGCACTCTTAAGAAAAATATATTTCAATTCCATTAAATCAAATTTAATTTTTTCACCAAACCTTCAGTTTAACCAAACATAAATTTTTGTATTGCCAAATCCAAGTTGGTGATTGGACTTCAAACTTCATCCGAATCTTCAAAAATATTGTTGTATTCAACATCCGAAAAATATATCAACAATTTCATGTCAATAAGATTATTTGAAACATTTTAAATAAAAATATAACCGTCATTTTTTAAGTCAGTTTTTGATGTATCTTAAACTTGATGTTCAGATTTAGAATTTATTTATGATGAACAAGAATAAAATATTTAAATTTTATATTCGTATTTAAAATTATTATCGTGAAAACTAGAATGTCGCACAGTGGGAAAAAAACAAGTTTTTCCGGGCAAATTGTTCTAGTATTTATATAAAAACAAAGTTGACATTTGTTTTTATTTATAAACGATCCGATTTTTTGCAAATACTTATATTTAGGATAAAATTCAGAATAGGTGAACCCTCGGATTTCGTTGAAATCACGTATCAATGTTCTGATTACGAAAATCATAGTGAAAATTGGCGACTAAGACGTCTTCATGTTAAAACCATAAGAAACCCCATAAAAATAAATAATAATGGTTTTAGACAAGAAGTGTATAATACAAAAAAAATGTATTTTTATACTAGCTGGAACTTTTGTTTGAAACATATTTCGAAATTCTTCGTACACCAGAGCTTCACTATATGCTCGCGCGACTGCAGGCGATATTAGAAATTCCTAGAATTGCTCGTCCCCACAGTTTCTCAGGGGGCAGGGTGAGAGACGGTTGCGACTCCGCCTATGAAGGGACGCACTGCATTACTCCGCAGTCAAGTAGATTGCGCAATGTCATGGAAACGGTTCAGGCGGCCCTGCCTGTTTACGTTTCGCTGCTGGCGATATATGCACAAGGCCATGTTCAGGCAACCCCCAAGATTGAGCATATAACGAAGCTCTGGTGTATTTACTGAGATGAAGAAACAGATCATAATTTTTATGGGTTGTTTTATGTTTTCTACCATGAAGACGTCCTTGTTGCCAACTTTCACTATCATTTTCGTAATCAGCGCATCAAAATACGTAAGTATACGTAGTTTTAACAAAATCGGAGGGTTCACCTATTCGGAACTGCACCCCAAATTGGTTTATTTTTGTATTAACAAATTCATGAGTAAAAGTGCTATTTCAAAATTAACAATACTTGGAGACTTTATGGTTCTATTTCTTGTTCGGAATATACACAAGAAGTCCAATATAAGGCTAGATTCAGGGGTTGCTTCGCACTGGCCGTGGCACTAAATCAGCCGTTGGAAACGTAAACAGTCAGGGCCGTCTGAACCATTTCTGTTGAATTTTTCTCCCGCTTTTGTCGCTCCCATTCACTGCTCCCCCGTACTGTCCGCTTTTATCGCTCCGCTACTGGTAGCGACGCATTGTTGACACTGCCTGTGCACTGAGAAACTGCGTGGGCCAGCAGTTTTAGGAAGAACTAAATCAGTCGTCCTTATATTGGACTTCTTGTATACATAGAAACAAGGTTTAGTTACTATCTTAGAAAAACCAAAATGAAATGTTAATGATATCAAGCAATTTAACAAATATATTCATATCCAGTGGCGGAACTTTTTAGGGGCGGCGAAAATTCGAACGTTTTGAAATTACGAATGAAAATTTTTAGTCATAATTTGTTATCAATAATATAATTTGACAATAAATTACCAGCATATTAATCATATCCTATTATCAATGTTATTCGCTCCTGATCAACACTTATTTAATCGTTCGAAAAAACCATGGAGGGGAGGGGGCGACAATTTCGCAATTGCCTAGGGCGGCAAATTGTCTTAATCCGCCACTGTGCATATCTTAACCATTTCAGGCTCAAAACACTTCGTTCCTGCAATAAAATGATAAAAAATTTGTCGGCAATAAATAACAAGTATAATTTTTTAATAGCTGATAATAATTGCGAATTGTTTAAATACATTTGAAAAACAAATACAGATTTTCATCAATTTTCAACCGACAGATTTCGTTTTTTCAGCTGAACCAGTTTTAAATTATGTGGAAAAATACTTCGCTTATGATACTTTATCAAAGAACAATAATTTTTCATTTTATATAAACCTTTATGAACAAATTCACAACTTCACTACGTATGTATTAGAAGATTTTGTCAGGTGACAAAATTTTTTATTTATTTAAATACATTTTATTTTGAAAACAATTGTGGCAGGATGAAAATTGACCAAAATCTGTATGTTTTATGAAATTTATTTAATTAAATAACCAACTATGTAACCTAACAAAGTCTTCTAATAAATAGAGTACTTTCTGTGTAATTGGCAGTCAATTAATTTGAAAAAAACGACATCTATTTGTTGAAAAATTAGTCAAGTATTTCTTTATCAAACTGTTTATAAAATAAATATTTATCGTTGGTTGGTAAGTATATACATATGCAATTTTTTAAATGTGACTTCAACTATTTAGGCGTTACCGTACACGGAAAGAAATTTTAGACAGTTGCGGCGTTCGCAGTGGTAGAACAGCGCAACCACGATGTCAAAGCGACGGCAACGCCAACTTTGGGAATGTTTCGGCCTCATAAAGTTAGTACAGCGCTGCTCTCTTCTATCAGGGCACACTGCTGTCCCTAAGTAGAGAACGCAGTCGACTAATGTTACTAAAGTAGCCGATCGGCGCCGATCTTAATTTGTCATCATAATTAACATTTAAATTATTTGAATTATTTACCGTACGTTTCTAATTCATTACGTATACTAAAGTCTTTAAATGAAGACACGAATGAGCCTAAAACTATACGGAACATCACTTAAATTTTTGAGGTTATGTTTTTCGCACACTTCTGTTGTTGAATAATGATACTTTCATTTAATTTTTTTAAAGCGAAGTCAAGTTAATCAGTGTACTCTTTCCCCAATCATAGTACTTAAAATATAATTTATTGTAGCAAGTGAAGAAAAATGCAATCCATCGACAAATTAATCAATCGAACCAATAAACATTACTGTTTTAGAATATATGAAGTCAGTCTCTCAATGAAACATGCACTTATAAATTATAATATTGAAATAAGAATTTAAAATCCATATAAGCATTAATATATACGTAAATATTATATCCAAACAAACATATCTATAATATACATGTTGTAGGTCATGTCCATTAGTTACCCCTAAAGATTTCGTGAAGGCTACGAAAATACTGATATTTTTTTAAAAACTGCTCCATTGATATTCGTTTCTGTGGACTTTACCACATTACAGTTATTTAAACTACTCTAAAACTTAAAAATAAAAGCGAGAGAAGCGCCAAACCGCCCGTCTGTCTTTCAAAACAATGCGAAAGCGCCACTACTATACCACGTTTCAGGTCTGTTGCTGTTTCAAAAATTTGATGCAACATACGCGCCACATAGGGAACGTAACGTTCCCTGACTGAGAGAGCAGTCGTCATAAACAGAGGGCGCATTGTAGCCCTACACTTTAACGCAGCAGAGGTACGCGTGAGTTTTGCTGCTGTACAAAATTTCTTTCCGTGTATAAGAACATGATTGAAAAATAACTAAAAACCTAAGAAAATAATTTTTAAAAAGTCAGATGAATGAAATCGCAGTAAAAATGCGAAATTTTTACACCTGATGAATTACAAAAAGGTTTTTTAAGATTGATAGTGAAACCAAAAATATACCTTGTCTTCCAAAAACTAAGTTACAAACAGCAAGTCCAAACTTTGAGGGACCGAACCATAATTTCCAGAACCGTAAGTCTGAAGTTGTAAGACGCAAAATAATAAAGCCAAAATATAATGTTCAAAATAAGGGTTCAGAATTCAACCCAGAAATAATATTTTTTCAATAATTTCAATGGAATAATCTTTATGAAGTTAATAACATGAGCAACTTTTGAAGGAATATATATTATTTAATAATATATTATTATATATATAATATATAATAATATATGATTATTATAATATATTAAATTAATATAATATATATAAATTATAGAAAACAGCTAAGAATTGGTTAATGTAAACATACAGAGATTAAAATAGAGTAATAGACAATAAAAGCTTGAAATATAGAATCTAAATATTTGCTCAAATTGCATTTGAATAAAATTACGTTTTTAAGTGGCTCAGTATTCCCACATCAAATAATTTGAGTTTCTGAAGAGTAAATAGTGTACATATCAGCAACAGGCAAGCTGTGTACACACTGGTTGTACGGGAGCCAGTAGAAATTGAAAGCTGACATAAAAACGATAATAAGACTCTGTAAACGTAATTTTCTTCGCCCTAATGATCACATTGACGGTGCGAGTGTACACATAACGCATATATGCACATCAGATACTGCAGTCTGTTCTAGACAGCCTCGCAAGTCAGTAATCATTAAACAACCAAAATTTTCTCATTTTAATAAAATTAATTTTTCCAGGTTTAGTATTTATATTATTTATTGTTTAATATCTTTTATTTTCCTTCCAAAAGAAGCAAACAAAACTCATTATATTAGGAAAAAATCGAGAATAATGAAAATATTATTGAATGTGTGAGAATTTCGGATGAACTTTCATAAACAGCATGCTTCGGAAAATTAACTACAAACTAGTTAAAGCTTTTTTTAGTAAAGGTAGTAAGTACTATTTACTAACAATATTTCACGACCTAATGATTAATTGCATGGTGCTAGCTATCCTCTCAGACAGAGATTCGAAACATATATGTGTATGTTTTGGTGCTGGACAGATAAATTACGTTGCAATTATTGCAATAAGGCATAAAAATAGATATTTTGAGAAATATCCATTATAATAATATGCTAAATGAGAAATTTCGAAGGAAATTAATTATGAGCGATTGTACATTTGTTGATTAGTTTTTTTGTATACATTATAATTTAAAGCAATATAGGTACAATATTCAAAAGAATATTGTAATATTCGCTTTTTTGAGAAAGTGAGTCAATACCTACTAGTTTTTAATATATGCTTAAATTTTTTTTATTTTTTACCGAAGCCGTTTTTAAAATCAAATTGTTCAAGACATTCAAGGCGAAAGTCAAATGAAGTCTTTAAAGAAAATGTACAATTTTCGCAGCAAATATTAAACATAAACACACTACCCCCCCCCAACATATTTTTATCAAATGCATAAAACAGGCAAGCCCAAAAAATTCATTTTCCAAATTCCCTGACTTTTCCCTGATTTTTCCCTGTCTAATTTTTCATTTTCTCTGACCTTAACATTCAAAAACCAGCATTTTTATCTTGTAACATTGTTAACATAGAATCTTTCATGAGCGACATAAAACAATGTCAGATTTTTTTTTAATTTCAAACTTACTTATATATTTCAGTCAAAAAAGATGACTTTTCTACACGATTGGATTTTCAACAAAAAAAGATGTGTTTTTAATGCAAGAGGATGAATTTTCCGTCCAAATAGGTTTTCAACTTTCAACGAAACATTTGAATCTTTAAAAAATCACCTGCATTTTCAACCAGAAAAGATAACTGTTTAAAAAAAGTCGAATTTTACATCAAAAAGATTAAACTTCAATAAAAAACAGTTCCATTTTCAAACGAATATTTGAAATTTTTAACCGAAAGATTGACTTTTGATCAAACACATGCATTTATATTTTATAACCAAATAGTTGAACTTTAAAACCGAAAAAAAAAATCTTTAGGAGACAATTGCATTTTAAACAAAAAAATTGATTCACAACGAAAAATATAATAGTTATTATTTCAACAACAACAAAAAACAACGATTTTTTAACAAAATACTTAAATTTTCAACAAGAGTTCAATTTTCAACACAATAGTTGAAATTTTAACCAAATAGTTGAATTTTTAACCAAGAAAGATGAATGCTTAGAAAAAAAGTAATAGTGGACATTTTAACCAAAAAATATGAAATTTTTACCAAAATAGACCAATTTTGAAACCAAAAAGACAAATTTTTAACAAAATAGTCCGAACTTCTATCAAAGAGATCAATTACAAAATAAAATGAAGAATTTTCCAACTACAAAAAACGACATTTCAACAAATAAAGATTTTTCAGTCAAGAAAGAAAAAAAGTTCATCAAAATTGTTAAACTTTCAAGTCAAAAGACGAATTTTGTGTAAAACAGTTGAATTTTTCACAATACAAGAAGTTTAGTTTTCTTTCAAAAAACACTAATTTTCCACTAAAAAAGATCAATTGTCAGCCAAAACGGGAAAAGTTACATTTCCAGTTAAACAAATTAATTTGAAACCAAACAATAAGGAATTTTCGAAGACAAAGTAGTTCAACTTTTTACCCATCTAGTTGAATTTTCAAATGAAAAAGATCAATTTTCAACCAAATATTTGGATTTTCAACCGGAGATGAATTTTCAACTAAAATAATTAATCTTCAACTGGAATAGTTGAATTGTCAGTTTGAAGAATTAATTTTGAACAAAAATAAAGCGTTTTTTCAACAAAAATTTGTTAACTAAAATGATGAATCTTCAACCAAGTAGTTCAATTTTTAAACAAAAAAAAATTGATTTTCAACGAATAATGAAAAAAATTATTTTAAATAAAAAACAGTTAAATTTAACCAAACCAGATAAATGTTCGACAAAATATATAGTTGTATCTTCAACCAATAAAAAAAATAAAGAAGATTAATTTTCAACCAAAAAGTTAAATTTTTATCCAAAAAGAAGAATTTTCAAAAAAATAGTTGAATTTTCAACCATATAATAAAATTTTAAACTAAAAATATAATCGTCAGGGGGAAGCAACTAAAAAAAATAAATAGAAATAGAGATACAAGACAAATAAATTACTAACAAGAATATTATATTAAGGTAATATTCAAAGACCAGAATCTCAATCTTGTGAAATTTCTTATCATAGAATCTTTGATAAACGGAATAAAATAATTTTAAAGTTTAAATAAAAAATGTATTATCCTTGACAGTTAAATAAAGTGCCTATTACACTAGTCTACAAATTAAAAAAAATTTACTTTTATTGACGCTATATTTTTCGAATGCATTTTGCCTGCTAAACTTGAAAATCGCACTGAAAAAATTTTTATGGATTCGTTTTCGAAATTTTGTATATTTATTTTCGTCTCGAACAAATATATTTTTGAAATTATTTAGGTTCATTGCACCTCAACTACCAAATTGGTCAGGGAAAAATGGCACTGATATTCATTGCAGATTCGATGACCTTTACCTCAATACCCTTTGCAACCAGATTGGTCGTTTCTAACTTGAGATATGGTTCACAGAGTAGATATCGAAAAAAAGATTTTTTTTTTATATTTCGAAACCCAATTCATGAAAAGTTTTTCAGTGCGAATTTGAAGCGTAGCAGGCCAAAATACATTATAAAAATATAGCGGCACTAAATCTACAAAATGACTGGAAACTAGTACTATAGAAATTCCCTGACTTGCCAGATTTCTTTTCAAAAATCCCTGAATTTTCCCTGATTTTCAGGTTTTCCCTGACCTACGATCACCTTGGAAAAAAAGTGTTGATACAATTCATAACTATAGTATGAAGTAAAGAAATATATTCTGACGTAAGTGTAACGCATTCTACTGCTTTAATGTATTTTACTGCTCTAGGTCAACTCTTTTCTCCAGGACGTACCCCTGACACATTGACGACAGATATCCGAGAGAGGTAAGTAAGATTGTGTATTAGCGATCGCAATACCGATACTGCAAAACAGAGAAGAAATACAAAGACATGACAGGATGTGACGTTACAAGGCCGGATCACTCCCCCTCCCTCTCTCTTTTTTATGTCACTCATGTAAAAACATCGTGTATGCATTTATTGAGCGCAGTCTCTTTCGTGTGAACGCACACATATGTACTATGAAAATTTGCCTTTGTAAATCTGATATATAAATCAAGTGGATTGATAAGTACCCAAACTAAATAGGAAAAAATTGCCTGGGATCGAAATTTGTTTGCGGTTACTGTCAACGAATAAAAACTCTGAAAATTTCAGCTCATTCGGGTACCTAATTAATTTTTGGCACCTGTAAAAAAACACGATCCGGCAACATTTGACAAATTCAAGCATCGCGCAGCGAATAAATTACAATGCGTTGAAGGAAAAAAATTTCATTTATTTTCGCTAGAATTTCATGGTAACGCCTCACATTATAGTCGTTCAACGAAAAAAAATGTGATATCAAATTTTCGATTTAGATGATTCACATTCCAAGTTTTTTATCCATATTTTTTAATTCATTAATTTAAGAACGAAAGCAAGAAATTAAAAAGTTTCTCATAATAAACGGAAATAAATCGATAAAAGAAATTGGGTTAAATTGCTGAAACTTAAGCCTATCGGACAATGTGTGGGACTCGCCTTCTTAAATATTCAAGGACGAAAAAAAGGGATTTATCTTTTGGTTGCTGCGTTTTCTGAAAATTGTTTGAAAACGCTGAGATGAAATTTCGGCTGAAATGAATGCTCAAAGTCGCACACTTTAAAAATTAAAAAACTTTAATGCAACTTTTTCGGCGTTTCTTGGCAGATCATAATTTTTAAATCTATATTCATACATCAAAGTCGAATTTACGTACGTAGAAACGTACTTAACAATCCACCCTCGTATTTCATTTTCTGCATTTGACATTATAGTGTTCATTTCTTCGTGCTATAATTTTTTTCACGTGACTGAATTTTCAATGATAAGTTATTGGAAATTCAGGGAGGATATTTCTAACGTAATGTTAAATCTCTGAACATTTGTTATGTTGTGTAATTTAATAATATCGAGGAGCATTTGAATTCAACTTCTTAGTTTCTTATTAAAATTAAAATTTTCTTTCACTTCTAGATTAAAAATCTTGGGATTTCGAGGCTTTCAAAGCAAAAACGGAAAAATATTTCATTGATGAAGTTTAAAATCAGTCGAAGATAAAACTCTTTTATTTAAATAAACGTTTAATTGATTAATTAAGGTAGTTATGTCGAAAATCAGGTCTCTCGAAAAAAAGTTTTCCTATGAATTAAGAATTAAAATTATATTGTCAGTCACGTCTTATGAAGGAAAAAAAAACAATTTTTTGTATGAAAAAAATTTAAAACTTACGAAAAATAATTATTTCGACAATAGTTTTTGTAGCTGAATTTTTCTTAATGTCGCTTCCTACCAATCTTTTTAAAAAGAATGAATTTTAATAAATCATGGCTTATTTTTTAGGAGAAAACATTTCCGGCAACTCTACTGTTTCCAATTATGAAAATTAGTAAATAATCTCAAAATATAACATAATATTATTTTCACAAATTTGTAAGAAGTGATAGTAAGAAAAAATTCAATTGCAAAAAACATTGTTGAAATAATGTTTCATTGTGTATAAAGGATGTTTTTTATTTTAAATAACATCATCATTAGTCTTATTTTGATTCTTAAAATCATAGAAAAACTATTCTTTTCAGAGATATGATTTTTGGCACAACTACCTAAAAAGAAAATTTATTTTAATGAAGCACAATTTAAAAATTATTAATTATTAAATTATTAAATTATTAAAATAATAATTCAAATAACACACACAATATACATATCATTTAAAAAATTAATGATTCTTGCTAGTTCCCTTTTAAGCTGAAATGATATATTTTCAAATAGAAGTTAAGAAGCTTCCATACGATTTTAAAATTGCTTGATTTCATTTCTATTCCAAAATTTTCACAATTTAAAATATTGTTCTGACTGCTTATTACATGTATATTTATTCTATTAAGTTTCTCAGCACACCATTCACCTTAACAAATATTCGTAAGCAATCAATATATATTTTTTTAATATCCATCGCTTCCAAATTTAAATTATTCAAATTTATTCCCTTTAATTTGAAAATTTTCATCGTGTTAAACCCTTGCAATATTTCCATTTAAAATCTAGTGTAAGAGCACTAGTGGTTGGCACTGCGCCAGTTATTGGCACCCTCTCTCATTTTTGTTAAATTTTAAGAAAATGTAAACATTTATCGTATTTTGATGGTATTATTTTAATTCTACCATTATTTCTGTGTGTACCGACATATATAATTCATACAAAATAATGTCAAATTTAGTTATAAAATAATGAATTCACTTCAGTTCTTAGGGTGCCAAGAATTTATCAGGTTTTCTAAAGAAAATGTTTAGCTGACAACATTTTTTAATTTTGTTCAAACAACGTTGTGAACAAGTAAATCTGTTCCAATTTTTGTGAATATTGAAAAGAAATACTTGCAATATAATCAAAATAAGGAATGAACTTCGGCAATAATTTATTAATTAATTTTAGGGGGGTGCCAATGGAAATGAATAGAAAAAGTATGGTCTCTAGTCGTTGGCACCCCAGTGCCAATGACCAGACCATGCAATTCGGGAATGATTTCATTCATTGGCACCCCTGCCTCGCCGGAAAAAAGTGAGGTTATGTAATCTCAAGACCTTGTGTTGACATGAGCCATTTCACGTATTTCTGATAAAATGAAGTGTTAAAAGTGCCGGAACAACAAAAGTCTTTACTAGGTAGACGAAAAAGTAGCTAACAATTATAATAAATGAAGCTTTCATTTTAATACCGGGATACCGGTAATCGTAACCTCCAAAGTTCTGTTCATTTAATTTATTATTCTTTTTAGACCTCGAGGTATATAGGTAAATATTGGTTTTATTTAAATTATAAATAGAATTTTATTATCTTCATACATATTGTGTTTAATAATATTGTCGTACAATGTTTTAAATGTTACGCAGGAATTCATGTTATTATAAATAGCCAAAGTTTTTATTTAATCGGTGGGTGATTTGTTTTAACTATATTTGTATCCATGTTTGAATTTGTTTCTTAATTTTTCTAGTTTATAGTAGAAAATGAGAAAATTAGTAACATTTATGGTTTTTATTTTATTTGTTGCCATATGTTTGCCCGTCAGAGAGTATCTCTGAGGAAAGAAAAAAATATGCCAAAGAACACATATGTAACATGGCTAGGCTTTATAGCTGCTGTCAAAGATGTAGGCTTGTCCAAAAACAAAATTTATAAAATACTAAATTTAGAATTATTAATAGAAAATGTATTTCATATTTTCAGATGCACAATTTGTTTTTATCAATGTTTTAACGCAATTACAGAAGTTTGAAGAGGTTATGTGAGTGTAGTGCCAATCACTGGTGACGAGGGATGCCAATAACTGGGGTTAGCAGTGCCAAGCACTAACATTTTGGGACTACATGCTTATTTTTAATAATTTTTCAAGTTTTTTTCAACTTTGAATAATAATTCAACATTCCAGTGTATTCTGCATAAAATTTGGAGTGCCGGTATAATTATCACTATTTCAGAATTCAATATTTTATGTGTTTATTTATTTCCTAAAGTCTAAATTTCCTCTTAAGGTGCCAATAACTGGTGCTCTTACCCTATAACTTGAATTTCTTTAAATTAATAAGACTGACAAATTATGAACACTGCACGATTTTAAAATCTTGTAATGCTTTCCATACAAACGAAACTTTTTAATTTTAAAGACATATATTTGTAATGCTTCATTTTTAACATTTAATTTATATACCTAACAATTTTTTTGATTCATATAATATATATCTTATTTTTATATCTTTCAATCGTTGAATTTCTCGTATGTATGTTTCTTTGGAATTAATTATTTTTAAAAAACGTTGAGCTTACAATTGATCGCTCTTAATGGTTTGTTACGAAACTTTTAAAAATTTTAAGGAATTCATGTTAATTTCTTATTTCTCCTGCATTAATTGAATATCAGAAAATAGGACAAATACGAATACAAGAAAAATTTTCTTGGATCATGAAAATGTTGCATCATCCGTATTCGTACCGATATTTTCTTGATTCTATGCTACTTTTTTTCCATATAGTAGTTTACTAGAACGATAGCTTTATGTTGGAAGTGTCATAGAATTGGTACGAGTTTGTAATTAGTGTAACAGTGAAAGCAGACAAGCTATTATACTTTCGTCGTAAAACTGTCGCTATGCTCATAGTGATTGTAAATTCATGCGTCGTGATACTATTTCTCTATCCAGTTTCTTGCAGGATTTTTCAGTGGCTCGCAAAGCTTGAAAATTATTGCTGCAGATCACTATTAAAAAAATCTACTGATGCAAAACTTGTACTGCAAACTACTTTCTATATACATTTTCAACGGGATCTTTAAAATTATCACCATCTCTTCCACAAAAATGTATGATATTTTATCACCTAGACTTTTAACAGTAGATTCAATTGATATCAAATTTAATATTTTATTTCCAGCATTTAAAAATTGTCTTGTACTAAAAGTAAATTGAAAGTATTTTCCTGACTGGGAAACTTTAAGAAAAAATCTGAGAACCATGCATCATTATTGAAAATTTTCATTATTTATTAATTTTTCTTCGGAGAAAAGGTGAAAGCGACACAAACAAAAAGGGGAAAAATGATGGCACGCTTGTGACTCAAAACGTGCTAGGGTTTAATTTGGTTAAAAATCCGTACCGTGTTGGTGGAGCTTCTATGGCAAAATCAGAAAAGATGAACTGTCGCTGGACACTTACCCTTCAGAGAGGATGTTATCATGGGATCACCTGAAAATGATACAAGTATAATATTTCGTAATTTGAACAACGAAGCATAACATGGTATAAATTATAATTCTACTAAATCATTCACGGAAAAAATCCAACATTAAATAAAAATAATATTTAACAGAATACTCGATAACAGAAAACTATATTAAATAAATAATCATTTTTCCAGAAAAATACATCTTCTTTCATGGAATTTCAAATTAAAGTTCAAAACACATTTTACGAATGTAGAACGTAAAGTAAATATGAGAATCCATATCCTGCAATATATTTTTCTTTGGAGTAAAAAAAAAAATTGCGAGATATTATAGTCTCGAAATATTGAATCATGAAATGATTGCTGAAGAATTTGTAGCGTAGATTACTGTTTTTATTTATTGCATTTAAACTCCCCACCTCAAAATTTTGTTACGGATTTAAAAAAGGAAATTGCTTAATTTTACACGGAAAAAAGTTCATTAAACTTTCTTGAACTATTTCAAGAGTCGGGGATGAGAGCGAACCTTGAACAATTTTTCTATATTCTGTATAACTTTCAGGATTTAATGTAGAACAAATCTGGAATAACTCTACAAGAGTTCTGTAAACTTTATATTGAATTCCGATTTAAAAAGATTAAAAAAATATATTGAGAAATTCATGGAAAAATGCTGAAAACTTTCGTAGTAATCACAATTGAGGTATTGAAAGTTTGTGATCACATCATTATAAGGTGTAAATACCTCAATTCAGTTAAATGTATAGAAAAATTCTTTAAAAAATGTTGAAAAATCTCATACCAATTCGATTCGAAGTATTGTGTGTTTGTCAACTACTTCAATATAAGATCTATAGACTTCAGTTATTTAAAATGTAGCTACGCAGTCGCTACTGTGCGCAGGCAGCGACTTTTCCGCATCCCTCCCGCGTGAAAAAAAAAAGAATCCATGTCTTAGAGAACATTAGCCCGCGATGAAAATTAAAATCTTAAGTTTGCCAATAACCGACACATCTCTAAATGGTAAGTCCACTACCCGGGTGCACCGGAACGTGCACCAGGTCGTTCAAGACGTCATCTACAAGAACTTTTTTAGAATTTAAATTGTGCTAATAGCCAAAATAACTACCAATGGTGAGTCGGCGATCAGGATGCACCGGATCACGCACCAGGTAGTTTAGCAAGTATTCTACAAGAACTTTTTAAAAATTCAATTTGTGTCAACATCCAAAATAACTACTACTGGTGAGTCGACGATCAGAGTGCGCCGGAACGTGCAGCAGGTCGTTTAAGTCGTCATCTACGAGATTTTTTTCAGAATATAAATGGTTTCAACTGCTAAAATAACTACCAATGGTGATTCGACGATCCGGGTGCACCGGATCGCGCACCAGGTAGCTTCACGCGTTTTCTACAAGAACCTTTTTGAAATTTTAATTGTGTCAACATTCAAAATAACTACCATTGATAAGTCGACGATCAGGGTGCACAGGAACGGGCACGAGGTCGTTTAGCACGTATTATACGAGAACTTTTAATATATTTAAATAGTGTCAACATACAAAATAATTAACAGTGGTGAGTCGAGGATCCGGGTACACTGGGTCGCGTACCAGATAGTTTAGAATGTATTCTACGTGAACTTTTTAACGATCCAATGCATCCTGATCGTCGATTCACCATTTGTAGTTATTTTGGCTATTAACAAAATTTAAATTTTTTCAAAGTTCTCGAAAAATACGTGCTAAACAACCTGGTGCACGTCCCGCTGCACCCGATCGTCGGCTCACCATTGGTAGTTATTTTGGCTATTGGCATGATTAAAATTTTGAAAAAATTCTCGTAGAACACTGCTAAACGACCTGGTGCACGTTCCGGTGCACCATGATCGTCGATTCACCAATGGTAGTTATTTTGGATGTTGACATAATTTAAATTCTTGAAAAGCTCTCGTAGAATACGTGCGTCGAGTCACCATTGGTAGTTATTTTGGCTATTGACACAATTTAAATTTCAAAAAAGTTCTCGTAGATGACAACTTGAACAAACTGGTGCACGTTCCGGTGCACCCGGGTAGTGGATTTACCATTCAGAGATGTGTTGGTTATTGGCAAACATAAGATTTTTATTGTAAACGTTGAAAATTGAAAAAGATTTATCTTTTCCAGTGTCATATCTTATTTAATCGATTC
Organism: Andricus quercusramuli; assembly: GCA_932178445.1. Lineage (NCBI taxonomy): Eukaryota > Metazoa > Arthropoda > Insecta > Hymenoptera > Cynipidae > Andricus > Andricus quercusramuli. The sequence continues at coordinate 754,547 of CAKNXH010001073.1, forward strand.
AAAAAATTTAGATTCAGGAATTCAACTTTTAAAATTATTTTCAATGCAAGCCTTTAATTTTATGTAAATTATATAATATTATTCTATATAGCTATCTAAGTTCTTATTAATCTTTAACCTACTAGAACTTATAACCAAGAAAGAATATGGAGTTATCAATTTTTTCGAAATTTAAAATTTCCAAAATTTAAAAAATGGCAAATATCCCGAAATTTGTAATTCCCTAAATTTTCGAAATATATTCTTGAAATTAGTGAAATCATAAATATAAAACTCCGGAAATTTGAAATTCCCGAAATTCTTAAATTAGAATTTTCAAATTATCTATATTCTCGAAAAACAGCGAATTCATTTTAAAAAGCATTGACTCATTAGAAAAGAAGAAATTCTGAACCCGTAAATTATCGAAATTTTCAAAGTAAAACATTTTTTATGAAATGGGTCGCAAAAATTTGTCATGCAGCCCTGCACAGCTGTAGCTTATATTTTAGATTTTTTTATACTACAAGTTATGTTAGCTGCGAGGCTTTGTTAGGAGCTCCGAATGCGTAGGTAGGGAGTTCGAATCCACAGCGAATACAAATTTTAATAGCGTGCGATTGTTAGTGTAGTGATTGTGTAATAGTAAATAATTATGTACTTTAATATGTGAACAAATATTAAAGCATAATGATAATAATAATAATAATAATAATAAAAAAGATTAATTTTTTCAGGCGAAAAATCGGCCATAATTTTATAGAACTGTTCTCTATAGTTTCAAGACTTCTCCGATATAGACTGTTTTTTAGCTGGACTTTTAAATTTTCTAGAACTATTCTACGTTGTTCGCATTCTGCCTTCTAATAGAGGAAACGTCAGCTCATCCTTTACATTTTATAGAACTGTGTATTACATTTCGTAGAATAATTTGATGCAATGTAAAACCAAGAAGATTTTAACTTTTGCTAAACTATCCGTCGTATCCTCTACTATAAGACTAGTTCTATAAAATTTAATGAACTTTTTTTCCGTGTAAATTCTTACCAATCTGTAAAGGTTCAAGATAAATCTAATAAAATTGATTAAAAAAAATAAATAAACAAAATCTAAAAGGTATTTGTATCAGCGTATTGGATACGATGTATGAAACAGTTTTGAGAGACGGACGATTAAAAGATCTCTGGGAAGGGGCTGGCTTTAATTTTAAACAAATGGATATAAGACAACCTACACAACTAATTTTCGTGAGAAAAAGCATCACCATACGGAAATTGTAAAGACTTGATGATTTCCGAGTGAGGCTCGAGCACAGAAACATTCCTATGGAGAGAACATGGCAAGGCAAACGCATAATTCAAGCTTTTCTCGCCGCAGGGCGACGCAGGAGTTTCAGTAGTGAGAGACAGCCATGAATCAACACTTCTTTCATACGAGATCCCATATTCTCGAGCGTTACTGCGGCCATTATCTTTATAAAGTTTCTAAAACCACAATCGACCTTTGCGCATTCAATTAGAGTGAAACTGAGAAATTGATGGCTGTCAACGCCAAAACAAGAAATATGAGAACATTTTTAACTCCTTCAACTTGTTTACAAAATCAAAAAAATCAAACACTTTATTTTCGGTTTACTTCAATCAGAAACTATCTTTTTGTAACGCATGTACGGAATGTTCGCTTTTCGAGGTATGCATAATGTGCGGAAAGCATGGTCTATCTCCATCGCGGAAAGTGTCCGAAACCGTGGTAAAAAGCCGCTATAATAGTAGGTTGTACAACAAGCGGGATACAGCGTCGATTACCGACGAGCATGAAGTTTGCTACGCGAGTCGGAACGAGCGACTACGTTTGTTCAGAAGAATCTGTGTTGGGATGCGCATTTTCAGGCAGAAGGGGTAGATTGGCGATGCGCATGGCATTATTTAGTTCTCTAGAGGACTGAATGCCATATTACATCGCTCTTACGTCTCCAATCGAGTCAAGACCAACTTATTGTTAGATTCTTTTGAACGAACGTGTAAGTCACAAGTTTTGGCGCGAGTATTGGGGAAAGAGACTTTATCCAGCTGCTGCGCTTGTGCATTTCGATTTAAAATTACTTTCCAGGACTGTCGGAATCATAACCAAAATCTCGGCGAAACTTGTTTTTATTGTTTCTCAAATTGAAAATTCCCTACATTTGTTGCAAAAAATATCGTATGCAACATGTGCTAAAAGTAGGCAGTTGTAACTCTTGTGAAGTTCACAGTACTTTGCATCGACTCATCTTCAGGTCATTTACGGCTCGCCTCCAACTCGTCTACAACTCTTCCTCGATTCGCCTCTGGCTCGTACTGTAAAATGCACACTCGTATGAAACTGCCTACTTTCCGCACTTGTAGTAAAATGATTAAATCTAGCACACTGCGTGTGCATAATGTTGGCGCGTTCGCACTCAGAAACACATGTATTTTTTAAATCGACGCACATGCGCATTTTAGAGATAAGTAACTATGCACACCTGCTGCAATTTTCATGCTGCAAGTTTCAAACTTGTCGGCAATTGCCTATTTTTCGTCTTTTTATCACAAATAGCAACTTTTTATTTCCTTCTTACAAATACTCTCGCTTATAGTTGACTATTATTTAAATTGTGCTATTAGAAAGAGATATTTTTAGTCGATAAGTTAGGCTGATGCACATCCAAGATTCCTATTGCCGACATTTATCGACGTGTGGAGCAATGCAGGGTTCCTGCTTATGCTAAATTTAGAAGGCTTTTAAATAAGACAAACCTATAACATTTACTGATATCTAATTTACTGACTGTAAAAGTCGATAACACGAACCTTGTCTTCTAGATAGATGTGCAAAGTCAGGGTTTCTGACCGCGTTAAATTTAGCAGATTTCTAATTTTAGCATGGTCACGAACCCTCGATTGTTCAGGATGCCGGAAAACCATGACTCAAATATATATTATTAGTAGAGGGACCAGGTCGCTTCTAATCCAAGATTCCAATTGCCGAAATTTGCCGACATCTAGAGCATTTGCGGGTTTCTGCTCATTGTAAATTTGCAAGTGCACAAAAGTCAAATTGTGCACTTTTTCAGGCTTTAAAAAATCATGGGTTGGGGAAGACGATAAATGGAAACTCTCAAAAGTTATCGACATCTTGAGCAATCGGGGACACGAACCGTTTAGCACAGGCACAATGGCTGCAAAAACTTATGAATTTTTAGTTTACAGAACATAATTTAATTGGAAAAAGTAAAAAGGTGATCTATTTGAGCCGAAAAACTGACCAAATGTGACTAATTTCTAACCCAAGAAGTATCTAGAAGAACTAATTTGCATTAATAATGTGGCTAATGTTCTTTCGAATTTAAAGAAATTTGATGAAATTGATCAGAATTCTGTGTGAATTTTAAGAAATTTAGCATGCATTCATAAGACTTTCAAAAAAATTCAAATAAATTGGAAAAAATCAAAAATGCCATTGATTTTAATAAAACTGGAGTGAATTTAGAGGAATTTCAGGAAAATGAGAAGAGTTTGATGTAATGCCTAAGAATTCAACAGAATTCCAAGGAATTTAAAAGAATTCAATATAAATAAATGAGAATTGAGGGTGAATTCAAAATAAATTCAAATTAATTGCAAAAAATATTTGAAAATCTCTTCAAACAAGTGAAATCCTACGAAATTTTATGAAACACTTTAAAATTCTTCAAAATATCTTAAAACTTTATAGGTTCAATAAAAACGTTCCATATCTTCTAAAGTTCTAGGACATTTTTTACAACCTCACGAAAATTTTTTACATCCCTTGAAATCATTAAAATCCTAGGAAATCCCTTAAAACTTTTTTAGACTCTTCAAAATGCCTCGGAAGTCTTATGAAATACCTTGGAATCTTTTTAAATACGTTAAAATATTTCAAATAATTCGAAATCCCTTGAAACTTTCTAAAGCTCCTGAAAATACGTTGGAAGTTTTAAAAAGACCCTAAAATCCTTCATAACTAACGGCTCTACGACTCGTAGAGATCTCGAAGTTAAGCACGGACTGCGTTTAACTACTGTCGAGCGAAAGATTTGACGCCAAAGATGATTGTGGGCACTCGATGCTATCAAGTATCTACATTCAAACTCGTCTGTCCATAACCGGCTGCGCTTAAAACTTTTGGTTTGTTGCAGTTTTCCACTTCTCTGACCAAATTTTCAGGCGAATACGAGCTCTTCGAATAAAAATCCAACTTGGAGGCGCATTATGAGAGTCAGGGCAATTTGGGGTTTCGAGAATACCTTAAAATTATAAAAATTTCTTTAAAATGCCTGAAAATCTTTCAAAAGAATTCAAGAAAATTCAAGAGTAGGTATAGACATGAATTCAATAGTGGTTAACCCATGGATTAATTTATCCAATGCAAAGTTTTTCCTAACTTGCGATCACCCTGATTTCATGTAACGGTTCCGAACAATTAGAAATTACATTCTCAATGATACTCGTGTCTTTGTAACAAACTAATCATTAATTGTTACTTGTCTTATCAGATCTAGATTACTCTTCGGATTCGCGGTAGGTCCTTCGTGTAATGTTTTAACCTCCGTGTTAAACGGAACCAGAAAAAATCTGAAGGGTTGGCAGGCTGGCAAGGATGGGCCCAAGGCGCGTGGGCCTAGGTGGGCCCGCCCTCGAGGTCAGGGATCACCCCAGCGCAGAAAGAACGGAAAATGTTTCCTTCGCGAGATGCTCTATCTCTTCCCGCATAATGCGCAAGTGGGAGGCATTGCTGGCAGCCTCGTCTTCACAGCCTCCGCAAAATAGGCCTTTGTCTTCTCTTCTCTTTCTTGCCTTCGCCGACTCACCGTATCACTTCGTTTCGCTCTTTTCTTTTATATTTTATATTTTATTTATATTCTTCACAACATCGGACGAGATGCCAATGAAAAAATTACCCATGGTGAATCATAGCAAGGGGTTTTTTCCTTCGATCGACTTTTTATACTTTTAACAACAAAAAAACAAACAATTATATTAACCAAATCAACTCGCAGAAAAAGCAGAAGATAAACTTCACATCGATTTCCGTCGAAAGATTCTTTGCAACAAAAATTAACTTCACAGGATAAACTTTACACAAATATCGGTTGAACTTTCTTTAGTTTTTCCATGACAGACACATGTATTTTGAAAGACGCGAAGTTGGCTGAACAAAACTTTATCGCTCTAAAAAATTTCCTGCAACAAATTTTATTCTTAGTTTTTTATGTGCTCTTAAGATGTCACAGCCGATAATGCCAGAATATATAAAATCAAATAACGATCTAGATCCTTTGATTGAACCTTGGTCTATGCTCCTATCTCCAATCTTTAAATAAAATGAAAAATCGAACAAGAGGCTTCACATTATGAGTTTTATCATTAAGCACGGACACAAATCCTCGAAATCGCTACATGTTGGTCATAGGAAGTTGGGTAAAAAAATGTATATACATTTATCCACTGGTTATACACTTTCATGTCTAATAATTTTCGCCCACCAAATCGCCAGTTTTTTCGATTTTTTCCGGTTGCAAATATCAAATCTCCTCTTACTAGAAGCAATAATAAAACGCATTCAACATATAATAAGGTTTTTCTGTGTAATGTTGTGTAATGTGATACCTTATTATATTCAAATAAAATTATATTTTTTGTATTCTAATTAGTAAATAACTCTACAATATAATTTTGAATGTCTTTGGTATTGGCGATCAATATTAATGATTTTTTTAGAATGGGTTTTCGCAATAACTCTTTAATGATTAATCAATAATTAATCGATAATCAGAACTTTTAAATATCTCTTAAACTTATTCGATTTACTTATAAAAATTTGAAGTCTTGCAAAATCGACCAATTTTATTTTAAAATCTTTTATATTCTTGTTCGAAATTTTACGAAATCATTTACAATTATGTCTTGGAACTCATTTTTAAAATAAAAAAGTATTTGAAATTTTGCCACAAATTTTCTGAAAAAAATATAAACTTTGTTTCAGAATCTTCAAAAATCCACATTTTATTTAAAAAAGTTACTTCATAATTTGAAAAATTCCGGATATTTTTGACAATTTTCGAAATTTTCTTGAAAAATTTTGAAATATTTTTAAATATTCTCTTAAAATTATTTTTTACCAACTGAATGATTTTATTCTTTATGGGTATATTTTGAAACATTCAAAACTTAAAATTTATCCCTTGAAATAAAAGCTAAATCATTTAAAATTTTCCAACAAGTGCTACAGTGTTCTACTATATACACTTCGTGAATTAAGCTATTCTAAGTTTATGTCCATAATATATTTTTTTTTATCTCTTTGAAAGAGTGAAAAATTTGAAAAATTATAGTGTGCACTGAGAAACCCTTGTTTGTATTTCTTGTTAGAAATCACACTAGATTTCACTATCTGAACTTTGCAATGAGAGGCAAAAAGCAAATTTTGATAATATTTACTAACCTCAATAGTAACTCGTAGCTACTTAAAGAATTATAAAATATATTGGAATAAAAGTTAAAACTATTGCATTTATTGTAAAAGACATTTGAAGTATTTATTAACCTCTAGTAAAACTGCAAGTCTGCACTATTTACTAATTTTGGTAGGAGAAAATAGTAAATTTGTTGGATTAATATCTGTAGAAGATAACAGTATTTACAAAGTGCTGTAGTAAAATGATGCGCAGGGACCGTGCGCACCGAATTACTAACTGGTTAGCAAAATATGCTACAGTGGGAATAGTAAAAAAAATAAATACGTGTTGCTAACTTTCACACAAGCCTAACTACACACATGTTCTACATTAAACGCATAGTTCACATTTATTTAAATTAATAATTGACAACATTAGAAATTACATATATGTGTATATTCTTAAAAGATAGTATTATATTACAAAGCTGAAACAGAAAAATCGGGTTAGAAGAAAACGAAGGCTGGCGGGAATCGAACACGCGTCTCCGGGACAGCAGTCGGGCGGTGATCCATCTACCTACAAGACATTTTGTGACTCAGAATGAAAACTTCCATATGACCTAAATGATAGAAAGTTTATTGGTTCTAATTCATTTAATCCTTAATTGATTAATATTCATGATATTTTTATAATTTCAAACAACAAAATTTTTAATGTAATTAAAATCAGTAAATATTTTTTTTTAAATTACGTTTTTTTGCGGATTTTGCATTGAAACATAAATTAGATGTCATTTTCGCAACCTAAAAATATGATCGGCGATCGACACACGTCGGATGCACTCGGCCGCGCTCGGTCCAAGGCTCGATACTTTCTGCTAAATCAGTTAGTAATATTTGGGACCAAATTTAATAATTGGTATTAACCTTTGTTACAAAAAGTAGGAAATGTCCATAATTCACATCGTGTTCCTACAGACAATAGTAATTTCTTCTACATATTTAGTATATTATGTTATATAAAATACTTATTACTTTTATTCTTTTTGTACAATTTATTAATTTCTCTACTAATTTTTCCTACATCGGATTTTACTGCAGAAAATAGTAAGGATTGCTATTACCAAATAGAAAATCTTCTTATAAAAATAGTATAACTTATTATTTATGTATTAAAATGTCGAAATTTAAGCCATTTGCTATCCGTTTTAGTAATTTTTCTAACCTAAAGTTTCTCAGTGTGGTAGCAAAATGTTGAGAATAGAGTTACTTCCCAATATTATTATTGTTAATATTGATGGTGCAGAAAATTCGTAATCTTCATTAATAGACAAACAAACTAAAAACAGCCACGAAAAGTCATATTCACGCAGTATCGCAATCAATCAGGTTTTTGATAACAATTCAATCCCTTTTTCGAAAATTTTAATGTAATTACTAACTCGAATTTGTATTCCCGGGTTTTCCCGGTAAGTAGACACCCTGTGTAAAATTGAAAATTATGATTGTAGAGAGATGTTTGTTTTGTCGAGTTTCTGTGGTTTGTGAAGGGAAAATAGTTTTAATTTTAAAAAGCCTTTGTCACTGATTAGTGGCTATCTTATTTATCGATACGCCCTCGTCTATAATCATAGTCAAATCAGTCTCAAGCCTCTGGATCATTGTTTTGAATGGTACTCGAAAAGACTGGCACTGCGAGCGTGATGGTGAAAGAGGATTAAAAAGAGAAAATAAAATTGCCTTCCGGTGATCCACCGATCCGAGAAATATGGTGATTACGCGGATAATCGCTCGATTAGTAAAATGGCAATCGGCAATAGTATCCGCGAGCTAGGCGTAAATCTATCCCTGTGTCAAGTTAAACCGCACACATTCGAGATGCAATCATAATAACTTCTCTCGTTAACTCGCCGCGGTTCGTGCAAACCATAAATATGAAAACAACCTGCATGTACATATATATTCATAATGTATTTATTCATTCTGGGTCTCTCAACACCAAGAAATAAAGATCCTATGAAGACTTCAACACCTTCCACATTTTTATCCATTTACGACATTTATATTAATTACGAATTTTGCAAACATTTTTCGATAGTCATTCTAGAAATGCATCTGGGGGAACTGGTAATGAATATTTTACAAGCAGTGTAAATAATGTTGAAATCACGTAGAAATCTCTTGTAGTCACAAGGCAATTAAAGACTTTTCATAAATAACTTGAAATTATTCATAAAACTGCAGGGAGACCAAAAAACTTCGTTGTAAAAATGTCCCTACTTTTCCCTGACCAATTTTTCATTTTCCCTTGCTATTAATATTCAAGGAATAACAGCATTTTATTCTTTTAACGTTTTTAACATAAAATCTTTTATAAACGGAACTTTTCAACCAGAAAAGATGAAATTTCAATAAAAAAGTTGAATTTTCAACCAGAAAAGATGACTTTGACAAATTAGTTAAACGTTCAACAACATAATTGAAATTTCAACAAAATAGTTGCATTTTTAACCAAATTGTTGAATTTTCAACCTAGAACGATGAATTCTCAACCAAATAGTCAAATTTTTAGACAAAAAGGATTAAACTTCAACCAAAAAAAGTTGCACTTTTAACGAAAAAATTTGGTTGTTCAGAAAACAGTTTGATTTGCAATAAAAAAAGATGAGTTTTCATTCCAAAAGGAAGAAATTCGGGCCAAACAGATGAATGTTCAATAGAACAGTTGAATTTTGGACCAAATACTTCAATTTTCTACCTACAAAGATGATTTTTCAAACAAATAGTAAAATTTTCAAACAAAAAAGATTAAACTTCAACCAAAGACATTAGCATTTTCAACAAAAATAAAATGAATGCTCTTCAAGGGAACAGTTGCACTTATAATCAAATACTGGAAATTTAAAGCAAAAGAATGCAACTAAAAGAAGAGACAACCAAGAAAGATTTCTGTTTAATTTTCAACACCAAAATATTCATTTTTAACACAAATTTAATTTTCTACCAAAATACTTGAATTTTTAACCCAAGAAGACGTATTTCGAACAAAAAAGTTGAATTTTCAACCAAAGAGTATGACTTTTTAACAAATTTGTTGAATTTGAAACCCATTAATAATATTTGTAACTAAAAATATAATTGTCAGGAGGAAGAAACTAAGAAAAAATGAATAGATATAGAAATATAACGCAAATAAATTACTAACAAAAATAGTATATTAGGCTGGCCGCAAAACTTAATTTTCAAAATTCCCTAATTTTTCACTAACCAATTTCTAGATTTTCTCTGAACTTCTATTTATATTTCCAGTTATATTTCCATTGAACCAATTTGATGAATGCAGCACTTTCCCAATTTGAAAATTCTCACGACTTTTGAAGGGTTTTTAATTTTACATAATTCCCATTATAAAGTATTTCAAATTTGAAATTTTTCGTTCCATCAGATGTGAAGTGAAGAATCATACATTTTAAACACATACCAATTTTGATTTTTTCCATTTTTAAGATTTGAGTTAGATACTGTTTTAAAATGAACCTAAATTGTTTTAATATAAAAAGAAATTATCATTAGTTAAAATAAAAAGTATGAGATATCTTCTATAAAGCGAACAGAAAGTATTTTCCAGTGATTTTATAATTTTGTTTTATTTCTTTTTCAATTTTTTATTTTACATCAGCTATATAACTTCTATTATATATAATTTAAAATATTATAGATGCAACTTGCGTAAAATATTTTCTAATACATATTTTTTATGAAAAATACTATTTGATAGACACAAATCAATTTGCAGATTCCATCAATTTTCTGCTGATAAAAAGATCATAGTCATAATTATATCAGTTAGCTTACAATGAACATTAATTTTTGAATGGATTGTTAGGGAAGAAATCATCAGGTCGAAAATTGCAGGGGAATAAAAATTGACAAGCGAGCAGTCCCGGTATAAGAGTAGCATTAAATTAATTACACGTAAAGTGCAAGCGGCAAACAGGACGCCGCTTTTATAAAGTCAAGATGAAGATAGTTTTTGTCCACTTCAATGCGCGTCTAGACCGTATAAGTTATTATATTCGAATACACCTGCGAGATTAATATATTTTTATTTATTTTTCTACACGCTTATTCCAATTTCTCCCGATTTTTAAGTGTATGCAACTACATACGAAATTCGGGAATAAATAAACAACATAAAGAATGATTCAATTAAATAAACTAAATTAAGTAAGATGAGAATGAAAAGTAAATACAGTTCATTAATATAATCGGAAAAGTAAGGAAGTTTAGGATTAATAATTTATCAAGGAGACATTCACTGAAAAAGACGCGGAAATCGAGACTTCCGATTTGCTGACTTCGAGCGCATCACTCGATTCGATTCTCTGGACAAACTCTCACTTTCGATGCGCCTTCAGGCGTCACGAAAACCTTCCCAAATGAAATTACCGTGAAATCATTCTTCAGCATTTACTTGCATGATTAATGGATTTCACGACTTCTTTTCCCGAGGCAAGTGTAGCCTTTTTTTAGTATAATACAATTAATACAAGGTAAGTCCTTTCAGAAATAATTTTGATCAAGATTCGCTACTGGGAATTATTAGCTGTAATAAAAATGATTTTAAACACTAAAAGTGGAATATCTCAATTTATGAGATATCTTAACCAAACTCAGTGGGTATTCAGAACTCATCAAAGTACAAAGATTCTGTAATTTATTCATACGATTATAAATCTTTTACAATCATATTTCATTTTACGATTTTACATATTAATCAGGACGAAATAAATTCTCCATTGAAGTGGTTGAGAAAACAAGAATTTAAAAATGTGTTTTTTGTAATGCAGACGCTTTTGCCAAATCAATTCAAACCCTTTTTATAGTAACATGTCATCATATTCTAAAAGTAGCATTATGAATCTGAAATACAGTGATTTACACTCGGAATCCCATTTAAGTAACTCCCATTTAAGTTGTTACCAAAATTTCTGTCCTTGGAATTTGGTGATGCGGGGACCACGGGACCAGAAAGATGCGGTCCTCAGCCAATCGTGACAAACAGCATGATGACCGCACTCGCAGCGCATTAGTTGCATCAGGTTGCGTCATGCGTCCAAATCCAACAGATATGATTCATGCAGTTCTGTCTGCTTACGTTAGGAGCGAGGGAATGTTGTGTTCGATTTAAGTGAAGGCCATTTAGGACCAGAACCAGTCTATAATGAAAATATTTCATATTTGCTTCCTCATAGAGGAAGCTTTGTGATTGTAACAATTTTGAAAAAATTCAATTTGTTTAATTGAACGTTCATCAATTCAAAATGTTCAATAGAATGTTTTGAGAAATTGTTCGGATGTATGTGTGTGCGGATGTCATACATTTTTGTGAACACGATATCTTGAAGACGGTTGCAGTTGAACTTTTTTTTTTATAGTTAAACTTCTTTCATTAACATAATTCAAAATTGATGCAAGAACGGAACAAATTCCATGATTGGCGATAAACCGATTGAGTACGGAAGTTATAGCCATTTATATAATTTGAAAATTGTGTTTTAGTCAGAAAAACTTTTTTCATTAACAGGATTCACAGTCCATGCTGAAATAGAAGATTCTTATGCCACTTTTTCAGGAGAAAGTAATCCATAAACATATCATGGAGTTAAATTTGAATTGATAAAAAATGTACTATTTTTAACATGCAGCTATTTTTTCATTTTTATCCCAAAAGGAAGGTTAGGTTTTTTCCTTTAGGAGTTTTGAGGTTAAACAGTGGAATTGTTATCGTTCATTTATGAAAATAATGACGGTAGAGAATATTTTTTGTCCAGTATAAGTATTTTTGATAGGTTTTTTTCACGCCCTTTCCATTGATTTTGAACTCTAAGAAAAGCTTAGGTTTTCTTCTTTAATATAATTCGTTCAGATCTTCAGACCTTCAGATCAAACAGTAAAAGTTGATTTTTTATTGATGAAAATATGTTTTAAGTACTTCGATATACCCAATGACGCTTGCGCACGCGCGCCGATGTTCAAAACGATTATTTTTACCCATACAAAATTATTATTTACATTTAATTGGTTCCTAAAGAAAAAGACCTAAGCTTTTTTTTTAGCTAAAAAAGTCAAAAACGCTTCCTTCTTTAAAAAAGTCAATAGTATTTTTGACCTTCAATTTTTAAAGAAACATATTTATTTTTCAAAAAATAATTCTGATCAACGGAAAGGCGTGAAAATCTATCGAAAGTATACTGCACACAATTTACTGATATTGTCATTAGCAGTGTTACAAATCGCCCAAACAGTTGGTGTTTCCGCAAAAACAACTCATCGCTGATTTTCATTAACAAACAGTAGATATCCCACTTTTAACCTCAAAGGTTTCAAATGGAAAAACCTAAGCTTTCTTTTGAGGTAAGGAAATAATAAAATATGCCTTCCTTTGTAAAAGTCAAATTTGATTTTCACTTTCACTTTTGAAGGTCAAATATTTTATTTTTCAAAAAATTCTTATGATGAATGGAAAGGGCGCGAAAAACCTATAGAAACTGTACTCGACAATATTTTTGTTATCACTATTAGATGAGTCACAAATCGCCGAAACAGACAATAACTACGAAAATCACGAAATTTTTACCCCTCCTCCTCTGTGAATATTCATCTAAATGACAAAAAATGTTCCAATAAACTACTATCTAACAGTACAATACTTTTCCCAAGTTTGACTTAGATTCAGCTTTGACTTTTTTAATGGGTACAGTTGAGAAATAATGCCCCGTATGCTGTTTTTTCAGAAAAAAGTGATCCATAAGCAAAACACAGTATCTGATTTGCATTTGTATAAAAAATTAACAATTTTTAAAATATGTGGACATAAAATTTTGATGGAATGGTTTTTATCAGATTCTTGGAGAAAGTCGTTGACAATAATAATTATTCTGCAAGTCTGAATGATAGTACTTGAAAATTGGAGAAATAAGCAGAATCAAAAATTTAAAAAAATGCTGAAGGAAAATTTACAAAAGTTCAAGCCATCTAAATCCATTAGGAAGCAAGGAATTTGGAAAAAACTGTTTTTGAGATTATGCTGAAAAAAATATACCTCGACTTTCATAAGCATTTGCACATAAATAGGCGGCTTTAAAAATATGTATGCTTATTATTAACATCGCTAATGATCTCAACTAGAACACCTGATGATATAGGGTGTTTAAAATTGCATAAGTGAATTAATATAAATAATTTGCTTTTAAGCGGAATTTGGACAACAATAGGTTGGAAATAGTGGGTCACACAATTTCCGCGTAAGAAGTACTTAATAATAATGACAGATTGTAATTAATAAGTAAAATTAAGACCCATTTTAGAAACCACCTAGCATTCCCTATAGGTTATTACAAAACTGAAAAGCCTAGTAGCATCACATTATAGTTTTTCATCGCTCAGGGAACAGAAACGGATTACTGAATTCGTTACATTATAACATTTTGAAATGAATCGACTATTCTGAACAATTTTCTTCTAACTAAATGAAAAATAACTTTGTTCATACTGTGCAAAATAAACTACGGCGATCGACGTACTGCGACCAAATGACTTTAGGCATAAGAACAATTAATTTTCTCACAAGAACTTTAAATGTGTATAATCGACTGTATAATATCCTTCGAATCATATTTGCATTATTGATTTACTTTATTTAACTTCATGAATTATGTAAAATTTAGGCTCAATTACAACAATGAAAATTATCCAACACACTGATAGCTAATCTTCTTTATTCGTACTTGGCTTTATTTTTTTATTTCTCAACTTTGATTACATTTAAGATTAAAAAAAATAAAATTCGTGCAGGTGCTTGGAAGAGTTTTTTCACACGTAGTGTTTTTGTTGGGATAATATTATATAACTCCGATTCTTAGAGTCCCTTAAGATGATCCCATTGTTTAGTCCGTTTCTGTTGTTTTTTTATAGTTTTCAGAAAACAAGATTAAGTAACTTTTCAGACATCTTGAGACCTCGCGAGTCGGCGTTAAATCTATTTTTACTTAGTAGAGGCTTTCGATGTTCCTTGAAAAGGCGGAGGGAAATCGAGTGATAACGGAAATGAAAAGACAGTCAAATGGGAATGTCTTTGAGCGATCAGAGAGCAAAATAGTGACAAAGACAACTAGCAAAAGAATCGCCGGAATAGGTAAAAAGTGAGATGGAAACAATGCGACTGAATACTCATCGACACGCATCCTGTCCGTGATGCTTAGAACATTGAAATAAACAACTGCCACTAGTGTCTTATCCTGAAACATTGCATTATCCTCGGCAGCGAGATGGAACGCCTCGGTGTCCTTGAATCCAGTCCACGCGCCAATTTTTCTAGACGTGGTTCTCAGCTAACATTAAAATAGTACTACTACATCAAAATCCTTTAAAGAGCAATTTCCACATTAAGAATTTTCTTTCTGTCGAGTCAAGCTCGAAATTAGGGAATCTTTAATAGTAAAAGCGGTAATCTAAATTTGGATGAAATTAACAAATTCAAAATTTATTGGCGTTATAGTAACATTAGTAGTTACTAAATTTGTAGGTATCAATTTTATCTGCAACAAATGATCCAAGAACGTAACAGTTTTTTGTTTCTTTCTATTGATACCGATTTTCGTATCAAATGAATACCGTTGCAATGAAAAAGATACGGGGTAATCCCTATTACGCCTTATACACATTATTACGAAATTATTACGCGATTATTACGTCGCTATTGAAGAGTATCCCAGCAATAAAATTCACTAAAAGAGTGGACTAGTGTTTTATTTTGTTAATAGTTCAAATTAAACTCGATCGAGATTAAACAACTTACAACTAAATGAATTAAATTAACATTTCTTAGTGGAAAAATATCATTTTTTCTATTAAATTATTGTTATTATTATTTTGTTTATATCTTGTTCTCAGGTGAACCCGGTTTCTCATCATAGCCACAGACTAAGTCAAGTGACTGATGAGATAAGGATATTAAAAGTTAATATAATACGATGTCTGAAATCTTCTGCGCTGATATTGTAGGTACAAAATTAGGAGCATAGTGTAGTTTGGAGTTCGTATTTGAACACCGTTGTCCATACACAGCGATCACAATCGTTGGAGGTGACAACAGTCGCCTCTGGACGCTTTCTTAGAGCTACCACCTGCCACTCCACAGGTTTTTAGTCACTTGCTTCCTGACGGTCTAGAAAATTTCTCACAATACGACAGGTGTTTAATCAAACTGCCTTCTGAGCTGCTGCCAGTACCCTACTGACTCCTAAATGTTCAAGATGTTCAGTGCATCTTGCGTGCACATTGCCTTTAGCCGAAATCACAATAGGATGAATAGATGCATGTTTTACATTCCTCCATATTGTCTTTACTTCCTGCCTTAGCTCGCTATACTTATGGATCTTGGTTGTATAGGTTGCCTGAAAATTTTGGTTAAGTGGACAATCAATGTCAATGATAAAGACTCTTCCACCTTTTTTTTCTCGCATCACGATGTCGGGTCAATTGGCTCAGGTGTAGTGATCTGTCTGAGAAGTAACATCCCTATATAAGATGTAATCTTCCTTCTATAAAACGGGCATTGGAATGTATCTATAGAAAGGCATCCATTCTCTTAAGAGTTCTAGGTTTAGGGCAAGTTGTTGATGTATAATGCCCGCCACATCATTATGTCTATGCGTATATTCTCTTTGAGCCATTACACGACAACCATCAATAATGTGCTCGATGGATTCATTGGTATCTCCACATAATCGGCACCGGTCAACCGCGTCTTGATGTAACACGTCTTTGCGATAATTTGTGGTGCTGATAACCATGACGAATCCTTCCGTTTCTAGATACAGGACGCCTTTTCTCAGCCAAATATTGAATGCCTCACTATTCACTTCATATTGATCTAACGTTTTGGGGTGTTCGCCGTGGATGACTTTCTGTCTCCATTGCGTATCTAATTCCTCTATGGTTTGTGCCCTGATATTAGAGGCCTCCTCTGAGGACAAATTCAAGGGCGTGTAGTCATGATCCGCTTTACAGATGGTGTTGTAAAGCATAACATTCCGTTTGCTGTTAAAATAGTCTCGCAACTATATAACTTGTGATTCACACTGTTTTTTGATATCTACAATGCCCCTACGCCCTCTATGTCGTGGTAGAACTACCCTTTCAATCGCCGAATTACTGTGGTGCATTCGGTGTTTCGTCATTTCTACGCGGATGATTCTGTGTAATCGTTCGAGGTCGGTGTTCGACCATTTGATGAGCCCAATGGATTACGTGAGGACAGGGATGGCATAGGTGTTGATTTCCTTGATCTTGTTTGCGGACTTAAGAAAACTCTTAAGAACCAATATGAGTTTTGCAGTGAAGGCAGTCGTTAGGCTATTCTCAACTATCGTATGCCTTAGATTCAAGAATACCCAGGTATTAATATGACTCGCGCTCAGTCATTGCCTCGATGTCATTCTCGAAATCGTTCTCTAGCTCTGCGGTCTCTAATTCTCCTCTGGTTAAATGTACTGTCCTGCATTCATCTAGTCCGAACTCCATGTGGATATCATTGAATAACTGCTTTGTGACATCGGTCACTTGCTGCAGTTTCTGGTCCGAACTAGCGTATAGCCATGCTATTTAGTGTTTCGCTCAGTGTGCTCAACGCTAAACAAAACCATAATGCACTGAAGCAGTCTCCTTGGAATATACCCATCGTAATGCGTATTAATCTAGTCATCCTTGCCTGTCCATGATCAAAATACTTGATTCTTGTACCCCAAAGCATCATCGCGCGACTTAGGAAGTCAATGATGCATGGGCAAATTTTGTATACTTTGAAGACTTCAAGCAAATAGTCATGTGGTACGGAAGGAAACGCTTGCTTGTAGTCAATGTATGCCGTGTGTAAGTTTCTTTGATGATTATGAGCTTGCGTCATGGCAACAACGTCTATGGTGAAAAGATCTTTACTGCCTCTCGAGTTTTTACAACATCCTTTTTGTTCTTCTGTAAGGATGTCATTCTCTTCGCAATGAGAATATACTTTATCTGCCATGATAGCTGTAAGATATTTACATATTGTTGGAAGACAGACTATCAGTCGAAATTCCGATGGATTTTGAGCATCTGGTTTTGTAGGCAACATATACGTAGTACCCTGAAGCATAAAGCATGGCATCAGATCTGGGTGTTCGATGATCTTCTAAAAACACCTTGCCAACGCAGGGTGCACACTAGTCAGGTACTTGTACCAGAATTTCTGCACCATATCCGAACCTGGAGGTATCCAGTTACTTGCTTTTTTCAAAACCGCTGAAACATCTGAAGCTGTGATGTTAGTCAGCTCCATTTCAGGGTTATTGCTTGCTCTTGCTTTCTCTAGTTGGAACCACGCAGTGTCCAAATTGCTTTTGTTATTTTTTTCCCAAACATCTGACCAGTAGTTAGTCATGTCTTCCGATTGAGGGACTTCGGTGTCTTGCTGGTTATTTTGCTTTACGCTCAGTTTACAGTAGAACCTTCTTATATCTGCCTGAAAGGTTCGATTTTGTTGTAGTAATAACATCTAGTCTCTGCCGTTGGGAGTCTATAATCTCATCCAATATTGCTGGTGTCAATGTCTCAACGTGCCGAGGGTGGATGATTTTATTAACATGGTGTATCAGCTTTCTGGTTCGATTTCCTTTCTTGCATTGAATCAGTCGACCCAATTTGCACCTTACTTTGCTGACATCCATATCGAATCTAATCTTCCATGGCGGGTCTCGCTCCCTTCCTGGGGCAAAAACTGCATTTTGAGGCCTAGTTCTGCGGACCAACGTTCTAACGGTTGCCACAGCTGTACACTATACAAGAGTGTGCACCTCTAACGCAGTTTGTGTTACGTTCAAATGCATAGGTAAAACCTTGCTGTCCAGGTGTTCTATTAGTATACGCAGATCATTTGCGAGGTTTATCTTGGGCAGTGAATGCCTTTGTGTTGGTTCTACATGTTTGAAGTCTAGTAAAGCATGACCAAAATTGCTCTCAAGGTGCTGCAGTTTTTCTGGGACCTCTCTATTCGGATCATCGTTTATAATGTCCGGATGTGGTTCTAGTCGATCCGGTGCTTGATGTTCATTATCCCTAGCACCTATGCCTTCAGCTTTAATCAAGTCTTCGTTGTTCACACCTTCCAATGGAAATTCATCAATTGGAATCTGCTGTTCCACTTCCATTTTGATGGCAGCTATTTCAACAGCCGAAAGCAATCTGTTTCCAGATATTGAGCGTTTTTAATCTCCTAGATTCTGCTCATTTATTCTTGTGGCTAGTTCTGCGTACTTAAGTAAGAAGAGTCGATGATGTTCTCTCCTTACACTTTGACCACTTTTCTTTGCCAAAAAATAAAAGCGCATCACATCTCTGTTCATATGGTATGCCCATTTTAATCGCCTTCTTGGTTGTTGAACCTCTGCTGCTGGCTCTGGTTGTATTAGGCCATCTACCTTTGGAGGATGTGGTGGTGCTGGATTGTCACCAGGTTGAGGAAGAACATCAACTGCCGCTGCTTGTGATGCAGCCTCCTCTAACTGATGTTCATTGCCGTCGGTTTTCCACGCCAAATCAACCTGTTGTTTAATCTCCATTGCTCGATCTTCTGAGATATGTAGATTAGTCCTAATTTCCTTCGCCTTAGCGATAAGATCTCTTAGTGTGACTTTCTCTATTTGAGGATACTTTGCAGAAAATTTCGTTCTAAAATTTTGTCCTTTTTGCGTTAGGTTTCAAACTTCGCACTTTCATAATAGAGACGCATCAATCCCTCATTCACTGTTGTATCCCACTTGATGCTCTCCCACGGTATTTCTGTTGAGGTGGTTGGCTGCAAATAGCTAACGCTAGCCAAAGCATCCTCAGCAGGCACAGTTGATGTTTCACTACTTACCGTATGTTGCAGATGTTCTTGCTGGTCAGCTGTTTGATTAGTGAGATCTGCCTGACCATCTCACAGCTCATCATCACTACCGTCCCGGATGCTGTGGCCCCCCAGCTCCATTTTGGTGTTCCTCTTAGTCACTTTCCTCTTCGTTCTCTACCTGCCTGGCATGGGAAACCCTGTCAGTAGCAATTCTACAGCCAACATAGCTGTCAAATTCATGAGGGGAAAGCTCAAGCCCTACCGCGACGAATCGGGGTAGGCTTGACTCACTTGGTGAGGAAGGGAGTAATGTGAGAAAGGAGAAATTATTTTTTTTTAGATTGATCCAGAATTCTCGTGTTATTTATTAAAATGAAACGTTCGTTCCGCCACACTGCTCCAACCCAGGTTGCTGATCAGTCTCTCTAGCGATCACCCCAAGTGAAAAGCCTCACAAAATTGTTATGTGTGGTTCCCCACTTGGGCCCATTAGTATCCAAGGTCTTTGTTTCAGGCATCATTCACTCTTTTAACCTGGCATACTACTCTAGCTTCCTTCACGTCCATGCATTTTTTCATGCAAGCTCTCGTGTTTCCATGGCCTCTTATGTCTCTTCAAATTAATGTCTCATTCACAGATTCTAACCATTCTTTCGGCGGTTTACCTCTGGGTATTGTGCCATTTACTTTACCTTTATAAACTGGTTTGGCCAGTCGTTCATCTTTCATTCATTCAAGACGTCCGAACCATCTTGACTGATTTCTTTCCCATATGTGAACTAGTTTCTCTCCTGTACCACATTGTTTGAGGATTATCTCGTTTCGGACTTCGTCCATTAGTGTTTTCCCGCATATTGTGCGCAGAGTTTTCATGTGAATCTCGCTAATTTTACTCTTGTCTTTTTGTTGACAGGTCCATGTCTCGCTACCGTATAGTACAGTCGGTACAAATATAAAGTTATTCATGGCCATTTTAGTTTTTTTTTTGTATACGTTTTTATCTCTGAGAATGTGCCCTGCTCTACCGATAACCTTCTGACCCTCATTTATGCACCTGTCTAATTCCCCATCTATTTTTCCGTCGCTAGTGAATACACTGAGAAACTTTAGGTTAGAAAAATTACTAAAACGGATAGCAAATGGGGGCAAAATTCTTAAATTGCGACATTTTAATACATAATAATAAGTTATACTATTTTTATAAGAAGATCTACTATTTGGTAATAGCAAGCCTTACTATTTTCTGTAGTAAAATCCGATGTAGGAAAAATTAGTAGAGAAATTAATAAATTGTACAAAAAGAATAAAAGTCATAAGTATTTTAAATAACATAATATACTAAATATGTAGAAGGAATTACTATTGTCTGTAGGAACACGATGTGTATTATGGACATTTTCTACTTTTTGTAACAAAGGTTAATACCAATTATTAAAATTGGTCCCAAATATTACTAACTGATTTAGCAGACGGTATCGAGCCTTGGACCGAGCGCAGCCGAGTGGATCCGACGTGTGTCGATCGCCGATCAACGGATTTCCATGCTTTGTTTTCAAACGTATATTATATTATATATTATATATAATATTCTACCGGCATTTTATTTACACTGAAAATAATTTAATCTTGATGATTTACAATTTAGAATTATTTTTAGGTAGCGAAAATGACATTTAATTTATGTTTCAATTCAAAATCCGCAAAAAAACGTAATTAAAAAAAAAAATTTACTTATTTTAATTACATTAAAAATTTTGTTGTTCAAAATTAGAAAAATATCATCAATATTAATCAATTAAGGATTAAATGAATTAGAACCAATACACTTTCTATCATTTAGGTCATATGGAAGTTTTCATTCTGAGTCTTAAAATGTCTTATAGGTAGATGGATCATCGCCCGACTGCTGTCCCGGAGACGCGTGTTCGATTGCCGCCAGCTTCGTTTTCTTCTAACCCGATTTTTCTGTTTCAGCTTTATAATATTATACTGTCTTTTAAGAATATATACATATATGTAATTTCTAATGTTGTCAATTCTTAATTTATGTAAATGTGAATTATGCGTTAAATGTAGAATATGTGTGTAGGTAGGCTTGTGTGAAAGTTAGCATCACGTGTTTATTTTTTTTACTATTCCCACTGTAGCATATTTTGCTAACCAGTTAGTAATTCGGTGCGCACGGTCCCTGCGCATCATTTTACTACAGTACTTTGTAAATACTGTTATCTTCTACAGATATTAATCCAACAAATTTACTACTTTCTCCTATCAAAATTAGTAAATGGCGCAGTAGTGCAGACTTGCAGTTTTACTACAGAGGTTAATAAATACTTCAAATGTCTTTTACAATAAATGCAATAGTTTTAACTTTTATTCCAATATATTTTATAATTCTTTAAGTAGCTACGAGTTACTATTGAGGTTAGTAAATATTATTAAAATTTGCTTTTTGCCCCTCATTGCAAAGTTCAGATAGTAAAATCTAGTGTGATTTTTAACAAGAAATACAAACAAGGGTTTCTCAGTGTAGGCTACACAGATATACGTACTTGTCAACTTGTTCTAACCTCTCATCATTTAGGACAATGCTGCACATTTTTTCCTCACCTTTTCCTTCAAACACTATAATTTTTGTTTCGTTTACGTTAATTTTGAGGCCTACACTTTTCATGCTTGTATTCAGTTTGTTCAACGTTCTTTGCAAGTCTTCGATTGATTCTGCCATAACAACCTTATCATCTGCGAACGCTCACCCACGTATCCTTACTGTTTCGAGATGCACAACTTCTTCATCGAAGAGGGCCATTCTTAGACAATTGTCCATGAATATAATAAATGGCCATTAGGAAATAACGCATCCTTGTCTAACGCCCCGCATAACATGAACCAGTCACTTAGTTTCCCTTTAACCCTCACACTCGCTTTGCTGGCAGCATATACTGTTTCTATTGCTTGTAGGAACCATCCATTGACTCAGTGCTCTTTCAGGACTTCCCAAAGCATGTGCTTCCAAGAAAGACGAGGACGACCCCATGAAAAAAAGGTACCCCGCTGGTTTCTTACACTTGCTTTCCAGTATAAAAAACTGTCTTCAAATATTGCAATTTGCACGGAAAGGAAAATAAGCACCTACTTCTTTCAAATTGTAAATAATTTCAAATATTTTAACTAACTACCTCTAATTTAAATCACTTCAATATCTTCATTAGAACTGGAGATAGTACAGTTGTATATTTATGTACAAAAAACGAACAATTTGTTATATTCTGCAAAATTTTCAACGGCAATTTGTTTAGAACTGTTTAAGGTACCACCATGAATTTTCTCAGATTTTTCTTATTATTTTTTCAATAAAAAACTATGTTCCAAAGTTCACTGTCTTCAAAACCCGCCAAATTTCCCTACTTTTTAACAGATTTTCGGACCTGTAAGCTATAAGAATTTTTTTGGCATATTCGTTTCAGGCTCATTAACGTACAACATTTTGACCTTTAAAGTGATCCTTCATTCATTGAGCTACCATTTTTTCTTCACTTACTTTTTTAACGTCAAAGCCAGAGGACTCGAATTTTCTCGCCGATAGTAGTGAAATTTTCACTAATTCATATTTAGAGAGTAACATGTACAGTAAATATTAATGTTAACAACTAGCTTTCAAGAAGCTTTAATGAGAAAAATTATTTTTTCTCAGGAAGATATGTTCATTTGTGCCATTTTCAAACTATTTGTTATTAACAATAATAATTGTTAACTTTTCACTAAACTTTTTTCTTACAATGTTAATGCTGACATACTATTAAAACAGAGTAGGAAAAATGCTTACTTAACAAAAAACCATTTACCGTTACGCATTTGTTTAATGAATTGTTTATAACTTTTGTTCATTTAATTATCAGCTAATAATCTTGATTGAAATATCAGTATCAACTTTCTTCTTACAGTACTTATGAGCATTTTACGCAAGAAATCAGTGTTTTCAACATTTTTGCATTATACTGAAGTATTTGTTTAAATCAATTATTTATAACAATCAACTTAAGCATTCAATTAATTATCTATATGTTTTAATTATGTATTCATGAATTATGGTCAATAGCGTGTTTGTTTGAGCAGCAGAAACGAAAATGCTACTCGCTATTACCAGGGTGCCCACTTTCTGGAAAAACAGGAAAAACACAGGGATTTTTTTTATGAGGAAGTCACAGGGAAAACACAGGGAAAATCGGAAACATTTGCACTTAAGAGTTGTTTCTTCGGGCATACCACAGCAGCGGACCAGTTAAAAGGGTTGAAAGAGTTCCTTGGAGAGGGAATTGAGGTAAAAAAACTGGTGCAGATATCTATGGATGGCCCCCACGTCAATGGGGCTTTCATCAGGCTTTTGAAGGAGGATCTGAAAAAGTTCGATGAAGATCCAGATATAATTGATGCGGGATCATGCGGCCCTCACATTCTTCATGGAGCATTCCAGCTGGATTTCAGGAAAACGGGTTGGGACATAAACACTCTTGGGACATAAAGGGGACATAAAGACTCTTTTTCTTTAACAAAATGTGACACTTTTCCTTCAAAACGCTGTAACTGTCGCTGGCTCGGAAATGCTGCAACATGTGAAAAGACTCATTTGAGCCATTTCTGCGAGAACTCCATACATCAACGCCAATGTTTCCTTTTCTGCATGTTGCTGTAGAAAACCTCACCAGGGAACTGATGGGGTGGTTCATCAAACCATCTATACTTGAAGGTGCCAAATCTACATACAAGCTCACGTGCATTAATATAGATGATGCTGATAACTGTGTTAAACTGGAACAAGTCAACATTGGAGTCGCAGCGCGACACGCGTTGAGTGAAGCTCGCGTCAAAGACATTTATGTAGAGAAATACCATTTAGAGGCCAAGAACTGCTTGATGAAGATTGTTCAGAAAATCATTGAGAGAAGCCCACTGAGGTATAAGATCGTCAAAGCAGCTACATCCATACATCTATACAAGTGGTTCGTCTCTCAGGCTAGTAAAACTCAGCTCTCCGAGAGTCCGAGTTCACTCGTAGCAAATCTAGACTTGACCACTTTTTTGCAGGACTTATTAAGGGTGAGGAAAAGTTCAAAGATTTATGGGAAGCTGTGAAAATACTATTTTTTTCACAAGGAAATGCTTCTCCATTAATAAGGAAATGCTTGTCGAGAACCTACCCGAAGAGACCCTGATAGCCCGCAGAAGAGCCATGGGATGGCATACGCCATACAAGATGCAGGGGGGACAAAAAGGAGACTGCATTAAAAAAGCTTAGTAGATATGTGCGCGAGGAGACTAAAAGGAAGAAAGAAAGATTGGAAGAATTTGAGAAACAAAAGAAAGAACTTGATGTGAAACAGCGGGAATTGGAATCAAAGATCATGAAACTAAAGAAGAAGTGAGATTCTTAAAATGTTTACCCACCTAAAATAGCTTTGATTTGACTGACTGAGAAACCAAAGATTGTATGATTAAAAATTTTTAAATCTCCGTTCTGCACTATTATTCCTTCAGATGCAATTCCTTCCTAAAATAATAACCGAAATTTTGTTTTCATCACTCAAAATATCCCGATTCACAATTAAAATTGCGAAAAATGGGCTTTAAAAGAGACAGGGAAAACCAGATAAAGACAGGAAAAACTCAGGAAAACACAAAGAAAAGAGGAAAAGGGAACTGTTTGGCAGTGTTACGCATTATTATACATCACACATTATTATGCGATTATTACGCGTGAAGTGCAAGAAGTAATACGCGAGTGAATTCCCATCGCTGTGAATCCATAAAGTTTACAAATATTTAAAAAATTGCGAACAATAATTATTAAGAAATCATGAAACACAGTGCATGTGTTCTTTGCGACCTAACAGCAATTTTATGATGAGGTGCTAAAAACATTTTCATCATTTCTTTTTGAGAAAAAAACGGACACAACGTTTTTTTAAAAACATTATTTTTCAAAATATGATGAAGATAATTACCTTTTTCTTTTCAATTTTGGTGACCGTTTCTCACTGTTATGAAGTCTATAAAAAAGCGTGAAAAACATGAATATCAAGAAAATGGCAAGCTTTATTCTAAAACAAATTTTTTTATAATATGCGAGATACGCGGGTAAAAATCAACAGGCACAATTCGTGGAACTCTTTGAAAGAATGAGCCTTGCTTCTGGACTGAATTGTATCTGATATATATTTCGAGAAAAACGAAATTTTTTGATTTTTAGAAAAACGGTCATGATTTTGTTAATCTTTAATTTCTTGTCACATTCTTTCTGAGGATTTCATGAAAATGAGAAATCCCCCATCAGAATCAAAAAGAAAAAGTGTTTTATACAAGTTTGATTAAAAGTAAGGCAAACGGTAAAAATTAGTATGAAAACTTGTCACTTTTTTACAATAAATCTAAAAACAGAAAAAAATGTTCAATTATTCGAAAGAATGTGTCCAATTGATAATAGCAACAATTTTAGAAAAAAACCTGAAGCGTATTACACAAGAAAATAATTGAGATTATAATTTTTTATTCAAATATAGTTGAGTGATTGCCAAAAAGGTAACAATTTTAAACGATGCGATTTTCGAAAACAAAAATATTTCCAAACCACCTCAAATAATTTTTTTAAAATGAAAGGTAACCCAAGACAGTATGAAAATATGAAACTAAGCGAGGAATGACTATTTTCACGATTTATTTTATTTTGACTTCAACGTTTCAAAACATCTTATTTTATTGTATAATAAATTTATGTAGAGCATTAGAGGATATTTCATAAAAAATATTACGCGAACGTACCCGCGTGAAAAAAGTTTGCATGGCTCACGCATGGCAATAAACTTGGAAATATTTGGCTAAAGCATGGGTCATGGCTGAATGGTGGCATGGCTAAAGCCTTGCTCGTGTCCGTCTTCCGTGCTTAGGACACGCTAAACACAAATGAATATTTTCAAGAACATGTAAGTTTGCCAATAACCGACACATCTCTAAATGGTAGGTCCACTACCCGGGTGCACCACAACGTGCACCAGGTCGTTCAAGACGTCATCTACGAGAACATTGAAAAAATCTGAATTGTGGCAGCAGCAAAAATAACTACCAATGATGAGTCGACGATCAGGATGCTCCGGATCGTGCACCAGGTCGTTCAAGACGTCATCTACGAGAACTTTTCCAAAATTGGAATTGTGGCAGAAGGCAAAATAACTACCAATGATGAGCCGACGATCAAGATGCTCCGGATCATGCACCAGGTCATTCAAGATGTCATCTAAGAGAAATTTTTCAAAATTTAAATTGCGGCAACAGCCAAAATAACTACCAATGGTGAGTCGACGATCAGGATGCTCCGGATCGTGCACCAGGTCGTTCAAGATGTCATCTACGAGAACTTTTCCAAAAATTTGAAATGTGGCAGCCGCTTAAATAACTACCAATGGTGAGTCGACGATCAGGATGCTCCGGATTGTGCACTAGGTTGTTCAAGACGTCATCTACGAGAATATTGAAAAATATTAAATTGTGGCAATCGTCAAAATAACTACCAATGGTGAGTCGACAAACAGGATGCTCCGGAATGTGCACCAGGTCGTTCAAGACGTCATGTACGAGAACATTGAAGAAATTTTAATTCTGGCAACAGACAAAATCACAATCAAAGGTGAGTCGGCGATCAGGATGCTCCAGATTGTGCACTAGGTTGTTCAAGACGTCATCTACGAGAATATTGAAAAATATTAAATTGTGTCGATAGCCGAAATAACTACCAATGATGAGTCGACGATTAGGTTGCACAGGAGCGCGCATCAGGTAGTTGAGCACGTATTCTAGGAGAACTTTTTGAAGACTTGAGTTGTATCCATAGCGAAATAACTGCAAATGGTGAGTCGCCTATACAGGTGCACCGGATCGTGCACCAGGTAGTTTAGCACGTATTTAATCACATCTTCTGGTGAAATTTTGAACTGGTATGCCTGACATTTGGGTTTTTTTTTCATTTTGAACAAATAATATAATGATGTAATACTGAAGCAATATATCTTCCCTTATTTGAATGAAATGAAAATTATGAAACTGTACTTTCTAAAGAGATTGTTTCATTATCAGGTGAGTTTGTTATCACTTGCGGTCTTAGTGGCTTTTGTAAAACTGAAGTGCCCAGCTTTGCGGGACCCAAGCTTTATCCTGAATTTTAAAAACCTATAATTTTGGAAATTTAGCTTATGTCTCTACTACTCACGTCATCAAAATCAGCTTCTCAGGAAAGTAAGCATTCTAATACTTCACACGGTGAAATTTTAATTAAAACAATTTTCTCGCGTTCCTTGCTTCACTTGGGCTTATTCCAAATTTAAAAAATTGTGATATTTTATTAATTATTTAATTATCCTAAATTTTGATCAATCAAGGAAGAGTATGATACCAAAATTAATTTGTCAATTGATATACAGTAGAATATTAAATTCATGCATTACTTCTCTAATATTTTTTATTATATCATCATTCAATCATCCTAGATATTGATTATTGATTAACCATCGACGATGGCAAGACAAAAGTCAATACCTGAGCCAGTTGAGCAATCCGATCTTGCAGATGGTAAAATTTAACATAGATTTTTTTTTTAGAAATTTATCATCAACTGACACTTTTCGAAATTTTTCTTCCAAACAGGTACACTCCAAAACTCGGAAGTTCTGGAAAATGTTTTGAGTCTGGCGTTACTCAGTCCCGCGAAACCGGGCACTTCAGTTTTACAAAATCCACTAAGACAATCACCTGATAATGAATCAATCTCTTTAGAAAGTACAGTTTTATAATTTTTACTACATTGAAATAAGAGAAGATATATTGCTTCAGGATTGTATTATTATATTATTTGTTCAAGATGAAAAAACCCAAGTATTAGGCATACCAGTTCAAAATTTTACCAGAAGATGTGATTCAATACGTGCTAAACTACTTGGTGCGCGATCCTGTGCACCCTGATTGTCGATTCACCATTAGTAGTTATTTTGGCTATCGATACAATTTAAATTTTGTAAAAGTTCTCGTAGATGACGTCTTGAACGATCTGGTGTACGATCTGGAGCATCCTGATCGTCGACTCACCGTTGGTACTTATTTTGGCTGTTGGCACAATGTAAATTTTTTCAATGTTCTAGTAGATGACGTCTTGAACGATCTCGTGCACGATCCGGAGCATCCTGATCGTCGACTCACCTTTGATTGTTATTTTGTCTGTTGCCATAATTTAATATTTTTCAATATTCTCGTAGATGACGTCTTGAACGACCTGGTGCACGATTCAGAACATCCTGATCGTCGACTCACCATTGGTAGTTATTTTGGCTGATGCCACAATTTAAATTTTGGAAAAGTTCTCGTAGATGACGTCTTGAACGACCTAGTGCACGATCCGGAGCATCCTGATCGTCGACTCACCATTGGTAGTTATTTTGGCTGTTGCCGCAATTTAAATTTTGAAAAAGTTCTCGTAGATGACCTCTTGAACGACCTGGTGCAGGATCCGGAGCATCTTGATCGTCGACTCATCATTGGTAGTTATTTTGGCTGCTGCCACAATTCACATTTTTTCAATGTTTTCGTAGATGACGTCTTGAACGACCTGGAGCACGATCCAGAGCATCCTGATCGTCGACTCACCATTGGTAGTTATTTTGGCTGTTGCCGCAATTTAAATTTTGAAAAAGTTCTCGTAG
>CAKNXH010001073.1:783647-817348 GCA_932178445.1 Andricus quercusramuli
CGCAATTTAAATTTTGAAAAAGTTCTCGTAGATGACGTCTTGAACGATCTGGTGCATGATCCGGAGCATCCTGATCGTCGACTCACCATTGGTAGTTATTTTGGCTGTTGCCGCAATTTAAATTTTGAAAAAATTCTCGTTGATGACGTCTTGAACGACCTGGTGCACGATCTGGAGCATGCTGATCGTCGGCTCATCATTGGTAGTTATTTTGGCTGCTGCCAAAATTCAGACTTTTCCAATGTTCTCGTAGATGACGTCTTGAACGACCTGGTGCACGTTCTGGTGCACCCGGGTAGTGGACTTACCATTTAGAGATGTGTCAGTTATTGGCAAACTTACATGTTCTTGAAAATATTGATTTGTATTTAGCGTGTCCTAAGCATGGAAGACGGACACGAGCAAGGCTTTAGCCATGCTACCATTCAGCCGTGACCCATGCTTTAGCCAGATATTTCCAAGTTTATTGCCATGCGTGAGGCATGCAAACTTTTTTCACGCGGGTAGTAACCATTATTAAGTGTTATTTGAAATCAATGTTGATGAATCGATTTTTAACAGTACTAAAGTTAGTGCAAGTATAAAATTTGCAATTTTAACCAGCATTATTAATAGTTTGGATAATTATTTTAAAGTTAAGACAGGTGCGTGATAAGACATATTGCGTAATTTTTTGAAATAATTTCTGACCGAAGTCGTCTAAAATTTCGAACTTTTATTAAATTGTGCTTTGGTAAGTCGTGGGTGTGGTGGACCCACACGGTAGTATTTATCCACCTAGAAACACTACCCGAATCGGGTAGTGAGGCAATGAACTTTCGAGTTCGAAATGCTAATCAATTTTTTTTTTTTTGGTAAGTACTTTGCTGAGATAATTTTAGAAAAAATGTATTATTCAAAGGAAAAGTGAAAAATAACCGGGACTTGAGGTGTTCGATTTTTTGGCAATCACCCAGTGGTTCTGTTTTAAAAAATCAGTACAATTTTCTTTGTTACAGTTTTAATAAATATTATTTATTGATTCCCAAAATTAATAACCAAGAATAAATTGTAGGTATAATTCATAAATAAGACAATTTCCATGAAAATGGTATATATCTATGAACGAATGAATCAATGAAGATACTAAGAAAGACCTATCCGATCCAACTTAATTTAATTTATTAATTTATTTAACTTTATTTATTTATTTTTGAAAAATGATTAATTTTAAACTGAAAATTTTTTGAATTCAACAACTGTAAAATACATTTTGAAACAATTGAAGCTGAAGCCTCTTACAATTAAAAACCATGATAAAGAAGAGTAAAAATAATTAAACAAAGAAAAATGGCATCTAACTGGAGCTTGCTGTACTCTTAACTACAATACCGAATAGATAATAATAAACCCCTTTTTAAACTTAAGAAAGAATACAAATTTAAAAAATGGAATATAAGATATTGCAGTAGATGCATACTTTATAGAAACATAAAATAGCTTTTATCGGTTTTATATGAATGCAATAGAGGATTTGAGTGGCCAGATGATTGCTTGCAATAGGAAATATAGAAGCGCCATTACGCAATGGGTACTGAAAGCTTAACAACTGCATTGTTTGTTTGCTCATGAAAAATAAAGAAATGATATCTATATGAAAGTTTCAAGTATACTGGGTACTCAAATCCTGCAGGATTTACGAGCTGCTGTAAATCAGAAACTAGTATCGCTGGACCAGGACGAAATCTGCATGAAGCGATACATCTTGGAATAAAACCCCGTGGGCACGTTCTCTCCATAAGGGAGAATTGGCGAGTGAAAATCGGACTCGATTAGATACGGTTTTCATGTA
Source organism: Andricus quercusramuli (assembly GCA_932178445.1). Taxonomy (NCBI): domain Eukaryota; kingdom Metazoa; phylum Arthropoda; class Insecta; order Hymenoptera; family Cynipidae; genus Andricus; species Andricus quercusramuli. The sequence goes on from CAKNXH010001073.1 coordinate 785,479, forward strand.
GCCACTTTGCCTAATGGAGCTTGTTGTTTATATTCTCCGCTACTTCTTTTGAGTCCTTGGTGAGCTATTTTTCAAATTTTTAATAAATAGCTACTCTCAAATGAGACGAAGATTTATTGCTTTGAGAATATCTTCTCCAAATTTAAAACTCTGAAGTTGATCTTAAGTATAAAACATGTTATATTAAACAAAAATGAGATACAAAATAACTTCAATTCAAAACTTTAAAATCATTTTCTATTTCAACCCCATATTTTATACATAAAAATATGAAAGAAATTAAAAGGAAGCTGATCTAAAACTACGTCACACTGCCAGGGGAATGGGGGGTCAATGCAAAATATGACATCACACATGGAAAATATAAATGTGGATAGAAATTTTTTGAAATGCTTGAAAAACTGAAAGTTATTGGTTTTATTATACAAGCAAATGATCTAAATACAGACTTCACACTCTTTCCATATTTCCCTCTTTAACACTTTTTCAAAGAATTCCTCTTTTTCCCCGTGTTTTTAAGAAAAATCCCCTTTTTCCCCCTTTTCTCGTCTACTATGATATGTGTAAGCGAAAAAAACATACTACATCCATTCCAGATGATTCCTAAATAATTAGACAAATACTGTATCTCAAATACACCGGAGATAGAAGAAAATTAGCATAGTATCAAATAGAGGAAACCATCAAACTGGTTATCCATTATTATCGAATTATTGAACCAAAAAGCTTAGATTTATAAAAAATTTTAAAGTATATTTAACACTTGACTATAAAATAAACGAATTTTAATTAAAATATTTTGGGGTCATTCACAAAATACGTGATACGTTTAGGGGTTGGCGGGAGTCTGTCGAAGTATCATTCTCTATATTAATAACAATGTAAAAAGTATCACGCGGGGAGGGGGAGGGGGGTTCACGTATTTTGTGAATAACCTCTTTGAAGTTAATCACTATTTACAAAAAATGAATTTATCATGTTGTATTCACTAACTCCTCATATATTTTTGGTTCAGAATTCATCTCCTTTGGTAAGAAATTCTACTATTTGGTTAGGTTTTAACTATTTTGTTGAAAATTGCTTTTTTTTTGCTGAAAATTAATGGTTTAGACTGAAAATTGGAATATTTTATTTTTCGTTTAAAATTGACTGATTTTAGTTTAAAATTCAACTAACAGACTTTTCATTGAGGAATCATCTTTTTTTGTTGAAAGCTGAACTACTTTGTTAAGAATTGATTCCATTATGTTTGAAAAATAATGTTTCAAGCTTAAGATTGAACTATGCCATCACTGCTTCAAAACTTATATATTTTATTGTAAATTCTACTTTTTTGACTGAAAATTAACTTTCTTATTGAAAATTTAACTGTTTTGTTGAAAGAACATCTTTTTGGTTAAAAAATCCATTATTATCGTAGCAAATTCAACTATTGTTTTGGAAATTAACTTCTGTGTTCAAAATTCATTTTTTTGGGCTGCAAATTCAACTTTTTTCCAGAAAATTAGTCTTTTAAATTGAATTTCTTTCTCGTTGAGAATTAATTTTCTATTATTAAAAATTGTAATACTTGGTTAAAACTTGAATTTCTTTGTTGAAAATCCGTTTTTTTGTTTATAAAAGATTCATAATTTCAACTGAAAATTTATTTTTAAAATTCATCTTTGCAGGTTTAAAAATCAACTGTTTTCTAAAACATTCAAGTTTTAAGCTTGAAAACTTAACGCTTTCTTTGAAAATTCATCTCTTTTTGTGGAAAATCCATCTTTTTTGTTTGATCATTCAACTAGTTTGTTAAAAATGCAATTTATTTCGACTTGAAATCCTTAGCGTTTCATATCGAATTCAATATGGAACCTATGTATTACTTTTATTTAAAAGAATTTATATTGCTATTCTTCCCTGTTTCATGAACAATCACCCTATTTCTCCTGTTTTGAGAGCATTTTTGGCTGTAAAGTCTGTTAAATTATTATGTTTGTATATTTTGTAACGTCATCCTGAGGGGTTCAAGCTTTATGTGAAGATCTGTGACGAAGTAGCGGAGGGATAGAAAAAATTTTGAAAATATCGAGACGTTGTTTTAGAATGGCCACATCTGGAACTCAATGATCTCTTCACTAAATTAATCATCTATCAACCTAATACTAGAAAAGCAATCCTTACCTCTCAACTTGACCGTTTCTAAAGCGGCTTATTATTATTTTAAAACCTTTTCTCCCTCAAAAAAAAATAATAATAATTATGTACTCACAAATCTGCAAGCCCCAGGACACTATGGATATACATACGTACTGCGGAAGAAACTGCACGAGCGTGCAGTCACGCGACGTCAATCGCCAAATGGTTCAGAATTCTGAAGTAGCGATTATGGTTGCTAACCGAGCACTCCAATTCATAAAGATACATTGACTTGTCGTGACTAATATCCAATTTAGCCCACAACAAGCCCTAGAGAATAAATTGCGTTCCTCCATATAACCACACTATACATCCACAACCTCACATATTATTCAGTATGTCTAAAGATCTCTCATTTCAGAATATCCACGATTTCACAAACATCCCTATAATTCCCACATTCCTTTTACATCCTTAGACTAATCAGTAATCACAAGAATGATTTCAGCCCAAGTAAAGCTTTCTATGAGGAACTCAACTAACCAAATTATAACCGAAATATAACAAACAAAGAAGAGCTATTGCCAAACACATTTTATTTGTGCATTCGGAGACTTCTATTACTTTATTTGGATAAATAAGCTAAAATTTTAGGACTGATTTGAAAATGGATACAAAATAGAAATCATTCATTCTCTTCACATTGGAGCCTATGTTTCCGCTCGCTTTTCGGGTGCTTATTGTCTCGCGACTTTTATTTGACAGTTTATTAGTACATATAGTCAGTTTGCCATCTTATAAAATTGCCTTCAACATGAAGTTGTTCCCTTTGATTTTCAACTTATTAATTTTCCACTTCAGATTAAAAGAATTGAATTTTAAAAATCATGACGCACATTTTGAAAATTAATCATTTTTTTCGACCTAGTTTCAAAATCCTTATTGTAAATTATGGAGAGATGTTGGATCCAAGTTTTTGAAAGTTCGGAAATGATGAATGAAAATTTTAAGAATGCTTTACTTTTGAAACGAAGTCTGGAATTGTTTGACTTTTAACACTTCAAGTTTAAATTTAAGAATAATTTTTAGAATAATTTAACTTTAAAGGTTCACAATATTTAAAATTCTACAATTTTAAACGGTGAAAGTGGTAGAGTGATTGCTTTTTTTTTAATCAAACTTTTCAAAAGTAAGGAGGTCAAAAATGGAGGATCCAAAATAGATGTCAAAATTAATTTGACTCTTTTTAAATTAAGGGTTCTTTTTTTCTTTTTGTTTACTGAATATTGAGAAATGACCACAGATTTTTGTTTTTAAAGGCCACACTGAAATATTTTAGATTTATATGAAGAATTTGACTGGTGATATTTATAATTATTTTTAATTGATAGCCTCATTGATTCAACAATTTTAAATTGAAATCTTGTGGAATCGATATTAGTTTACAATTCAAATATTAAAATTGTCAGGACAATAGTTTACTATTAAACCTTTACAAATGTATAATTTGATATGGGAAGCTTGGATAGTCAGCTTTATATTTGAAGGGTAGAAATGCAAAAGGAGTCAAGCTCCATTTTTCACTTTTTTCAGGAGAGGCTAAAAACATGTTGTAAATTCTGCGGAACCATTTAAGAAAAAAATTAAGAAAGTACTTTCGAGATACTTTCATGCTCTATCGAATTAAATAAAGATTGCTCACAAAAAGCTATCCGGTTTCAAGAAATTTAATGAAACAGGTCACGTTTCGAGTTTAGATTTAGGGTCCGTATCGCCTTTTAACATCTTTCAACATTAATTGTGGAGTCAATTTGCAGTTTAAGAAAAAACTGAAAATTTGAATTCTAGCTATTGAATGGACGAATTGATTTCCAAAAAGTTTGTTTAAAAAAAATCATGCAGCTTCGCGAAATTTGAAAATCCAATTATGACTTCGAAATGGTGTAAAACTGGCATTTCAACTTCAAAATAATGACGATAGCAGTAATAATTTTGCATATTTCCAAAAAATGAGGAATTGGGTTATTCAGTGCTGAACGGAAGGGACCCAATAGTAATTAAAAATAATTAGCCCTTGTCGAGAAAAATTAAATTTGATTTTTCACTTTGTGGTTAGAAAAGCTTTTCGGACTGTGAACACAAGAACGCAAATTTTGAAAAATGATGACCCAAAAAAATCCTTTGGCAGGCTTGTGTAATAGAATTTATCGGATTTTTTGAGCTAATAAACCCGATTTCGAAAATTTGGCGCTTGACTCATTTTGCATTTCTACCCTTCATTTCATAGTTATAGATTCAAAGATTCTAACTTGCATCGTTTAAATTTTAGTCAGTTTTAAATTTAGTAATTTTAGATTTAAATATTCCAAATTGTTTGGTTTCAATTTTAAACGTATAAAATTATCTGGTTTTTTTAAATTCTGCGAATTCGTAGAATATTAAATTGAAAGACTTGATAGTTGCACAATAAAACTGCACAATAAAAAATAATTTGTCAAATTCAAGCATTAAAGTAAGATAATTTTAGAACTAGGCACTGAAAAGTCAATTATTCCTTATTTAAACATTTTCTACAATACTGAAGTTTTCAAAGTCACCTTGGTAAATGGAAAGATTTTCGAATCGAAAGGCTTAGAATCGTGCAATTTGAAAAATTAGAATCATAGCGACCTCAATTTGTAATCTTTTTTAGTTTATAATTTTGAATGTAATATCTTAAAATTGTCTAATTTTTGGCTAAACATTTAAACAATGAATAATTTTAAAATATTTGATTGAAATATTTAAAGAATGAAAATTATTCAAAATGAAATGTTAAACAATATATGATTTGAAATTAAAATGTTAAAAATTGTGTTGTTTAAAAACAAAATAGATAAAAATAGATCTATCAGAAATGTATACCTCAGTAATATAATAATTTCTTTCATTTTTAATGGTTGCAATTTCAGAGCTCTGAATTTTCATGTTGAACGCTAAATTTTCTATTTTTTCCTTTCATGAGTTTTAATTTTTAATTTAGCCCATTTGAAATTAATTTATTTTGAACTTTGTAAAGAATAATTCAATTTTGTAGATTTATTATTTCAAACATTTATTGATCTATATATTTATTTAAAATAACGCTGCGAAGTACTACATATGAGTGTATTCACTATGAATGTAATTATTTGTGCTTCTTTCATGAATACTTGGCTTTCTTGTAGGTACCTATCAAAGAAAAAATTCGTAGTGTATACGGATCCGGCAGATTTTGTCGGATTTTAATTTTCTATTCCGGCATATTTTTAATAACGCCATAATTGTCCATAAATTATCATAAATTTCCACAAATTGTCAAAACTTTCATAAATTGCCACAAGTTTTGCAAATTTCCACAAATCTCATACATTTCTACAAATTTCATCAATTTCCACAAATTTCATCAATTTCTACAAATTTCCACAAATTTTATCAAGTTTGAAACTTCATAAACCGGTACTGATAGGATATAAAAGGTTCAACAGTTGGTTGGTCAATGCGCCTCGAAGATGCGAATAAATACATTAGGTACAGTATTGTTGTATTTTGAATATCAAAAAAGTTTTTCTTATATAATCAGAACAAACCATTTTTTTGAAACTTCATAAATCGATATTGGTAGGTCATAGAAGTTTCAACAATAGGTCAATCGATGCTTCTTGAAAATGCGAACAAATACACTACATATCGTATTGTTGTAATTTATATATCACAAAAGTTTTTAAAAAAGGTAAATTTTTTTAAAACTATAGAACCAAAAAGAAAACAACTTCTAAATGGCCGATCTAGCTCGAAATCCTAACACACCTGGATATCAATTGGAGTTATAATTCGTTCAAATTTTATGATTATAGTTATTTTACTTTTCGATGTATATATGGTGAACAGAAAACATATACTTCAGGTCTTTCAGATTTACGGTCTGATGCTCTAAAGTCTAACCAACTAAGCTACGGAGAGACGAGAAGATTTTCTTCACAACTCCTACAAGTTGAATTTCGACGTCGTTCAACGTACTTGCAAGATTAATTTTGTAATCATTCCAACATAAGATATTCAAAAAATATTGATTTGAGACCATGTAGAAAAAAATATTAACATCATATTGTTTTCAACATTATGTTCAAAACTTTTATATCAAATGTATATTACACTTATTTATGTACCTTGACCTGAAATATCTTATTCACATATTGCAAATTAAAGTACAAGTTTTATTTACCATGATTAGTTTAATATTTGTTTCTTTTTTTGCTAAACATTCTATTCTCAGCTACCGTGAAAAACGTATCATTTAAATACATTTTTATTATAATTCATAATTTATTGAAACAGATGTATTTTCTTTGTCTTGTTTTTATGATTGAAAAAAGTGCGCATACTATACAAAAAAAATTTTTGTTCTTAAACATTTTACTGGAACTTGTGTCGTTTTTCCATAAATTTAATTTGTTTAATTTCAATGTTATTTTTTACAATTTAAACTAAGAATACGCATCCTAGCGTAAAGTGGTTTTCAGAAAATTTGTAGATATAACGTAGGCGAAAAATTTTGTTAAATAAAAAGTTTATTGTAGCTTGTATCCTTTTTCCAAAAAGGTAATTTTTTCGTTTTTAATATATTTTTTTAACAAGAGTTTATAGCGAATGTGTAGATCTAAAATGGTTGAACAACTTTGCCTTTTCATTTTTTGTAGTCGTAGCTTGTGTCGTTTGTCCAGAAATTAAATTTTTAAATTTTTACTGTTGTTTTTTAAGAATAAAACAAAAACCACGCATCCTATCAGAAAAAAAATTCTGAAAAAATTTGTAGCTCTTTTTTGGGTGAACAACATTTGTTTCGTTATCTTTTTTCGTTGCTTGTATCGTTTGCCCAAAGAGTTAATTTTTTTAATTCTCAATGCTATTATTTACGAATTTAAACAATAACTACGCGTTCTATCAAAAAATGATTATCAACAGATCTGTAGATCAAAATTTGGATTTTCGATTTTTCAAGAAAATCCAAAAAGTTTTTCTTTCACATTTTTTTCATATCGTGCGTTGTTTCGCTTAAAATGTCCATTTTCGTTTGTTTCTTGGAATTTTGTAAACGCTATAACTCCGGAAATTTTTTTAAATTAAAAAATGTCATAAGGATAAATTGTTCGTATTTTTTTACTAATAACCATACATAGAATTTTTAAATCTTAAAAAAGTGGTCTAACAAATTTTGAAAATGCGCCCACTTTCTGAATTTTTATCAAAAATGGCTGGCTAACGAACTTGACCTTCATTTTAGAACACTTGGAGAGTATACCAAACCCCAATTCAACATGTCAATTCTTTCGGAAGTTATCATGCTAACAAACTAAAAATCTACAAAGAAACAGACATACATTCGTAAAAAACCTGTTTTTAGGATTCAGGGGGTCGCAAAACTTGGATATTTTACAAAAACGGGGGGGGGGGGGGAGGGGGTCAAATTTTACACAAATCTAATACCTTCTCTGATGAGAATGTAGAAAAATGAGTCAAAATAAGCGTAGTGTGATTCGCCATTTTGAATGTTTAAAATCCAACACCTGATTTCAATTTAGCGACACCAAAAACAAAAGTATCGCCAATATTATCAAAGTCCGAACAGTTTTAATAATTTATGTCCACTATATTGGATCGTCCATTTAAAATTTTGAAAATCTAACACCAGATATCGGTTGAGCAACCCCAAAAACTTAAGTGTCACCCATTTTATCAAGATCCGAACATTTTTAATAATTAATGTCCACCATATTGGAACCGCCTAATATACTTAAGCACAATTGAATCGTATCACGTTGAATAATTTTCGACACATATTATGTGTCATGATGCAAAAGTGGCACGATTTTTTTTGTCCATATATATGTCAATGATAGTGAAAGGGTTAATATTTAAAAATTTGTCTGATAGTAAGTTTTCAAATTGTTTATATTTTCAATATGAGAAAATAAAAAGCCAAGGGGGTGAACGTGCGCTTCGTGCGTTTGAATTTGCTGCTAGGAGAATATAAAATATGAAATAAATAAGTACAAGGAATAAGGAAGAGTTTTTGAGACAATGGTCATTTATAAAATTTGGGGAAGAAGCTGTTATTTTTTTTCATTGATGTCTTCTTAATTTGTTTGAAAAATGGCCGCTTGAAATAAATAAATTTTGATAGATTTAGTCACGGCTAAAATCCCTCGTTATTCAAAAAAATCCCTGGAAGGTTACTATTGTCAAATCTCCACAATAATAAATTGATCTGTTCGAAAATATTCAATTTTTTAAGCCTGAGAATAAAAATGATTTTTCGTTTCAGATGAGAAAATATGTGAATTTGAATACTGTGAATTAAAAATTTCACTTTTTAAAATGAATAAAAATGTTTAGAGTTTTTCTGTATCGCATATTTTTAATTTCAAATTTTACACTTCAAAACATCGCTTAAATGTAATAAATAATTTTAAATGCTTTAAAATTCAAATTCTTCGATTTAAGCCGCTTTAAATTTCAATTTACTCAATTTGGAATACGTATTTGATTTGTAAATTGTGCAATTTTAAATAGCTGAATAATAAGGGGTGAATTGATGAATTATCCACTTTGAACTGTGCAAGTCAATTTGATTCAAATTTTTCCTGCGAAAAACCTATTTCTTCGCAATAAGAATGCACTTAGGTTCATAAATAGTTGGGTGGGGTTGAGTTATTATTTCGAAGGGTTTTAATAAATTCAAAGCGCCACGCGGGAGCCGAGACGATACAGTTATTTGGATGGGAGCAACAGATTCCCATGCATAATTCATAACCTCTTTCCATCCTGTAACGGTTGAGTTATACATTCGCCTTTTTCGTTTAGTCTCTCTCATTTTTGCTTGTATTTCTTTCAACCTCGTCCGCGAATCCAAGTGCGTTCTTTTCTTTCACATAAGAATTTCCCTTTAAAAAAAGGGTTCTATGAAATTTTGATTCAGTATAAGTTTTTCAAAATCTTAATCACAGTCTCGACTTTTAAGAAAAACCTCTAAACCTTTCTTTATTAGTCATCATTATCCGATTTCCGCTTTCTATCAAACAACTCGAACTAACCATTTCTCGTTGTAAAAATTGGAAACATTACATCCGGATAAAACACGAAGCACTTGAGAGAACCAGTTTTAATAAATCATTCGGAACTAGCTATTGTTTCTGATTTATCCTTATATTTCGAAGAAATCTTCAAATTGTTCGGATATAAATAGGTCGATTAAGAATTAAGAAATATCCCAGTCATAAAATGAATTCCCAGTCTCAAAAAGTGACCGATCGTCATTTTCAGGTTTATCGATCCAATGGCCAATATTCATCATAACTTTGAGTACTTCCCCTACCTCTAATTAACCCTTATACTACCGGATCACTATGCAAAGAATAAAGACAAGTCTGTTTTATAGGGTCCCAAAGAAACCCCATAAGTGAAAAAATAAGTTTTGCGAGTTTTTGGCGCTAATTATGATTTTTTTCCGGTTTTTTTAATGCGAATTGTTTCTAATACATAAAATATTACTTTATACTGAAAATGAGATATTTTTATGAATTGTTTAAACAATTTATTATTGTTTTTAGCAATTTTCGCACAGAATAGAGTTAGAAAGACGCGGTATTTTCACAAATTTTCCATTTGTTGTCCAATTTTCAATTAGAGGGAAGTGATAGTTCATCAATGTTAACAATAGTGATTGTTTAAACAATTTATCATAATTATTAATAATATTATATTTGAATAATGCTAGAAAGATGCGTCTTTTTTTAAATTTCTGGCTTTTTGTGTAATTTTCATTTGGAGTGAAGTAATAATGAATTCAAGTTGACAAAATAATTGTTTAAACAATTTACTATAATTATTAATAATATTATATTTGAATAATGCTAGAAAGATGCGGTTTTTTGTTGAAATTTCTGGCTTTTTGTCCAATTTTAATTTGGAGTGAAGTAATAATGAATTAAAGTTAACAAAGTAATTGTTTAAACAATTTATTAGAATTATTAATAATATTACATTTGAATTATGCTAGAAAGATGCGTTTTTTTTTAATTTCTGGCTTTTTGTCCAATTTTCATTTGGAGTGAAGTGATAATGAATTGAAGTTAACAAAATAATTGTTTAAACAATTTATTATCATTGTCAATAATATTCTATTTGCTTAATTGGTAGAACGTTGTGGTTTTTTCTGAAATTTTCAACTGTTTGTTTATTTTTTATTAGGCGTGACTTAATAATTGGTCAGATTCAGCAAAAATAATTGTTCAAACAAATTATTATTGTTCATGACTATGTTCATCTATATCGATTGCGCCTGATAGTTGCGGTTTTTGGGCAATTTTTACCTTTCTGTCCTTTTTTCTCTTAGTGAGGTAATAATTAAATAAAGTTAACAAAAAAAATGTTCAAACAATTTAATATTGTTTATAACTATCTTTTCTTATATAAGTGCTAGAAAGTGGCGGCTTTTTCTAAAATCATTCACTTTGTTTCGCCTGCGTAATTACTAACAATTAATAAATAAACATTAGAGAAAACTATATTTTAAATAATCTCTTTCCTTTTCGTGAATATATATTTTTCTGAAATAAAACAGATATTTAAAATTCTTTGTTTTTGCCTCTTGTATAAAATAGCTTTTTTTCTTTAAATTAATTCTTTTAAGCATTTGGAAAAGAGCAAAAATAACTATCTTAAAACAATACCTTTAGAAAAATCATTTTTGTTGTGGTTTACTTATTACTTGTTCATAAATAAAAAGGCGATGCAAAGTGAAAGATTTTAGAAAAAACTGCCACTTTCTAGCACTTATCTGAGAAAAGATAGTTATAAACAATATTAAATTGTTTTAACAACTTTTCTGTTAACTTTAATTAATTATTACCTCACTAAGTGAAAAAAGGACAGAAAGGTAAAAGTTGCCAAAAACCGCAACTATCAGGCGCAACCGATATAGATGAAGATAGTCATAAACAATAATAATATGTTTAAACAATTATTTTTGCTAAATCTAATTAATTATTAAGTCACGCCTAATAAAATATAAACAAACAGTTGAAAATTTCAGAAAAAAACGCAACATTCTACCGATTAAGCGAAGAGAATATTATCAACAATGATAACAAATTGTTTAAACAATTATTTTGTTAACTTGAATTCATTATTACTTCACTCCAAATGAAGATTAAACGAAAAGCCAGAAATTAAAAAAAAAAACGCATCTTTCTAGCATAATTCAAATGTAATATTATTAATAATGCTAATAAATTGTTTAAACAATTATTTTGTTAACTTTAATTCATTATTACTTCACTCCAAATGAAAATTGGACAAAAAGCCAGAAATTTCAACAAAAAATCGCATCTTTCTAGCATTATTCAAATATAATATTATTAATAATTATAATAAATTGTTAAAACAATTACTATTGTTAACATTGATGAACTATAACTTCCCTCTAATTGAAAATTGGACAACAAATGGAAAATTTGTGAAAAAACCGCGTCTCTTTAACTCCATTCTGTGAGAAAATTGCTAAAAACAATAATAAATTGTTTAAACAATTCATTGAAATATCTAATTTTCAGTACAAAGTCATATTTTATGTATTAGAAACAATTTGCATTAAAAAACTGCAAAAAAATCATAATTAGCGCCAAAAACTCGCAAACCCCATTTTTTCACTTATGGGGTTTCTTTGGGACCCAATAAAACAGACTTATGGTGTTGGTTTTTGAAAAGTGATATTTTATTCGTATTCTATGGCTAATTGCGAAGAGAAATGTTGAGTTTGAACTCGATTGAGATAATATTGAGGATTCTAAATAAGATTTACAAAAAAGTATTTTTTTCTTATGGCAAATACATGTTAAATTTCATGGGGCTTGCGCCACCCCTAAATATAATTTTTTTCGAAACAACAAAAAATGGATTTATTTTTGGGTGGATTCGAATAAATTTGGGGGGTGTCCCGATAAAAATTAAAAAAAAAAAAATTTCCAATGCATTTTTGGACCACCCTATTGACCACGGCACATCCCCCGTGGCTCCTATCATCCACAGACGCTGCTGCGGTGTAACTCTTGGAACACTCTAATCGAAATTGCTGCAGTGAAAAGTCTAGTGTAATTTAATTTTCTACCAAAATATAAATTTTCATCCAAAAGGTCCAATTTTCTATTCAAAAAGGCGAATTTCCAAGAAAACGGTTGAAGTTTCGACTAAAAGAGAGGAATTCTGCACCAAAAAAAAAAGAATGAACTATTCACTGAAGATAGTTGGATTCTTCTTATTGGCTTCTATTAATTCAGTTCACATTTTAGCGAAAAAACGTTAAAAAGGGACATTTTCTTAAAAACAGGAAGAAAATATGAATTCTTTAAAAACTACAAAAAAAAGAGGGAATGTGAATGAGGGAATATTCTGTACAAGGAAGAAAGTGCGGTAATTTCTGAATATAAATTGTAAACGGGGCCCACTTTGTCGGTCGTAGTTTAACAGATATTCGTGTGTTTGTGATCCAGGATCTAAAATATAGATATATCTAAAATAATATATAAATATAGATCTTGGTATCTAAATATCTAAAATTTAGATTTTAAATCTTCCATAGGAAATAATACTTCTGTCTGTGCCCTATTTGGTGACATTGTATTTTTATGTCCCCGATATGATAGAAAGTGGGTAAATTTTATACTTGATGACAAAATATATAACACGCGAGTTTATGGCACTCTCCAACTTCGAATCCGTTTTTCTCGAAAAGAGGGTTTTTAATGTATTTGCGAAAATTTAAAGTATGCCAAACTATAACTTCATTATGCCAATTATCAGTTAGTAATTAATTAAATAAACTTAGGTTGCCTATGTACTTACTATGCTAAACATCTCAAAACGAAGTTTTCGTTCTCAAACACAAGAAGGAAATTTAGCATTTAAAAGATCCATCAACACAAGATTCAAATTTCTAAATAGATAATACAAAGTGAACGAAAACGAAACATTAATTCCGCTGAGCACAATTCGAAACACATTTTTCTTCGAAGAGCGAGACTATATTTATGGTAAAAGTAAAAACAAATCTAAAAAATTCCCAGTTTTCAAAAAAAGTGCCCAGCTATTCATACAGTCAATCTCAAAATTCATCCAACCTTTAGAAAGATTTATAAAATCTACAAACATAGACCTACTCTGTTAAAAAAATCGAATCGAAATTTAATATACATGTGAGTAAAGTAATTTGCATATACCGTAAATTAATTTTAATATGCCATCACTTTGTAAAATTAATATACATATATATTAAAGTCGGTAAAACAGAAAGCGTGAAAACAACAAGTTCTTTGATGCCTTCATATATTGTCAAATATTAAAAAATAAAGTAATAACCTTAAATTCGTCGACTAAATTGTCGAATGTTTTCTAAAATTCGCTGTGAATGTTAGAATTTTCTATTAAGTTTCTTAATTATTTGTTTAATTCAAATTTCTCTTAGGAACTAGTGTAATTTATATTTATCTAGGAGAAAATATTATGTTTGATCATTTATAATTGAAAATTGCTGCTAAAATTGTTTTTAATTTGTGTAAAGTGAAAATATATGACTTTTCTGATAAATGATCAATATGCGGTATATGAAATTTAATAATATAGTCTCTTAATGGCGATTTCGTATACCTAGGCTTTAGATTTAATATACAAATGTATATAGAATGTATATTAAAATTTGCAAACATTTTTAACAGTGTAGTGTTACTTATGTAGTATGTAAAAAATTGTAATTAAATCTAGTGATAATTAGTTCTCGATTAACATATCTACAGCGATTTTCCAGAATTAATTTTGAAGAAACAATACATATGCACAAAAGTGTGCCATACCCACACAAATTTCACTCATTAGATCCTGATAAAAAATACATATGCGCAGATCTGTTTTTTTCATAAGGACTCACCCGGACTTGACGGTAACTTTCAACCATCGATCCTTCTTTAAATAGCATATCTACATTTTTCATTTTTCTAGCAAAATTAATTCTATTTTATTATTAATATAATTATCGATTACCTAAAATTATTATACAAATATAAGTGATACATTATTATCCTTTTGGTGACAACCGTGTTTAGTGAAATTAAACATTTTTTTTTATATATTTCCTAAGCTTTTCATTTTTTCAATTGAAATGAAAATAAGAAAACAATTTGTAAATATTTTTGTACAAAAACAAATTTTTTAATTGTTAATAATCGCAATTTTCATACTTTTGTAAGCTGCTGAATGTAATTTTGCGCACTTCAATAACACATCGATTTTCCCAAACTTACTGTACTAATACAAATATCTTTTGTTCGTATTGTTTATATATGTTTAAAAATGAATATCAGTTATGTTCTATGATATATGATTGTAAATAATTCATTTTGATATCTACTTCAATTTCAGGTAGAAATTGCAAGTATTATCCAATTTTAATGACCAAGAGCTGATTTTATTCCTCAAAAGGTTTTTTATAATCTCCTTTTATTGGGGGTTTAACCATTTTTTTTTAAATCATGCAGTTACTATTTTTGTAACTAATTTTTTCCTAAGTAAATTTAATTTACACTTAGAAACACTACCCGATTCGGGTAGTGTTTCTAGGTGGATAGTTTCTTGTAGTAAATAACTACAAGTGTGGGCTCACCACACCCACGACACGCCAACAGCACGCAATTAGTAGTATTCCCAAACGGTCACCCATCCAAGTACTAACCGCGCCCAACACTGCTTAACTTCAGTGATCTAACGAGAACTGGGTTTTACAGTGTGGTATGGCTGTTGTATATATAATATATAATATTTTTTATGTGACATTTTTAGATGTACAAACTTTTATCTTAACATTTTTTCGTATCTATCGTTGTTTGCAAAAAAAAATTGCTAATTCAGTTTTATGACAAAAAAAATTTCCCGGCCACAAAAGTTATATAGCCCACATAAAACTCAAAAAATATCCACACAAAATTAGTGAAAAATATAAGGGTGGGTTTTTTTAAATCGATTTTTAATATTATCAGAAAAAACCACGTCAATTTGTTAATTTTGAACCTTTTTTAAATTTTTTGGCGGATTTCGTAAGAAGATAAAAAACGCTATCAGAATGGAAACCATCAATTATTATATCTCAATTTAGTCAAAAGTTAGAAAGGTTTATAGAAAAAATTCGGGTTTTTTTTTAAGTAAAGCACAAAATTCAAACAAACATAACATCATAGAAATTTTTTTCGCAAACCGGAAAAATTAGTACCGCCTAATTTTCTCTAAGAACAACGAATTTCGTCTTCAAGAGATTCTGATTTAAAATGGATTAGATCATTAGCAAAATTTAAGAATGTTGTACAAGTTCTACAAATGTTAATTTTTTCTGTTATTTAGTGTTATTTTTGGGCGTCCGCATGGAAAGCACCCTTATGGTCGGTTCATATAGTCGGATAGATTCCCGAAATTTTAAGTTCAAGAAGAACCCTTTGAGTTAAAAAACGAGTCGCCAAGGGACGTCTGAAGTTTCATATAATTTTCTTAACGATGTGTGTACTAGATGTATTAGATTATTATACACCAGCAAAATCGGAATTTTCCATGAAAGGGGAAAAAACATTCTTTAAAATCAACATCACCATTCAAAGATGAAGTTCCTGAGCTGAATTGTCGTTGAATTGAGGCCAAAAAAGTTTGATTAAAAAAAGTTATCTATTTCCGAGGGAATAGATGTGGAAGTTCCTATGGCAAAGTGACACTGACCACAAAGAGCAGGCTCGACTGCAGATTGCGATAAAATATATAATCTTCAGTTTAAATAAAACATAAAACAAAAACTTCTGAGGAACTGAGTTTCTGAATGCTGGTGAAACATTTTTGGGTGCGGTTCCGAATAGCTGAATTTTCAAATTTTCTTGAAACTCCGTATTCTTATGTATTTTGACTCGCTGATTACGAATATGATAATGAAAATTTGCGACAAGGCGATTTTCATGGTAAAACCATTAAAAAACCATAAAAATCATGGTTTTTTCCGTTCCTCTAAGCCAATACGCGAAATTTCGCAAAATCTTTCCAACAAAAGTTATAGATCTCATCGACATACACATTTTTTGTTGCAAACATTTTTTTCTACGAGTGATAGTTTTCGAGAAAATTAGTGATATATCGATTTTCATGTAAAACCCATAAAAATCATGGACTTTTGCGTTTACCTAAGCCAAGATGCACAATATCGCAAATTATTCCAAACAAAAGTTGTAGATCTCATCGAGTTACACATTTTTTGTTTCAAACATTTTTATCTACAAGTGATAGTTTTCACGGAAATTAGTAATACATCTAACCGTCAGCTCTTTCCTTACTGTTCATTACCATGGCGACAGGCCCTAAGTGGCGACAAGAGACCGTAAGTAATGGCAGCAACCACTGTCTCCAACGTTTCTAACGTCTCGTGGGAGCAGACGTCACCCCTGTTACTTGCCACAGAAATAATGTTGGTCAAAACCCTACCCCTTTCCAACGTCTCGTGGGGGACGGAAAGGCACCCCTGTGACTGGTTACAGAAATGATGTTGGTCAAACCCGTACCCCTTTCCGACGTCTCGTGTAGGGGGGCGGAAATGCACCCCTTTGACTGATTACAGAAATAATGTTGGTCAAACCCCTACTCTTTTCCAACGTCTCGTGGGGGGGGGGGCGGAAAGGCACCCCTGTGACTGGTTACAGAAATGATGTTGGTCAAACCCCTACCCCTTTCCAACATCTCGAGGGAGGCGGAAAGGCACCTCTGTGACTGGTTACAAAAATAATGTTGGGGCTTATTGCACTGAAATCTGTTACATTTCATCAGATGTATCAATAATTTTCTCGAAAACTATGACTCGTAGAAAAAAATGTTTGCAACAAAAAATGTGTATCTCGATGAGATCTATAACTTTTGTTGAAAAGATTTTGCGAAATTTCGCTTATTGGCTTAGATGAACGATAAAACCATGATTCGTATGGTTTTTTTATGGTTTTACCATGAAAATCGCCCTGTCGTAAATTTTTACTATCATATTCGTTATCAGCGAGTCAAAATACATAAGTATACGGAGTTTGAAGAAAATCGGAGAATTCAGCTATTCGGAACTTTATCCGAAAATCGACCTTAGGTAGCGATGAAAAATTAAATTTTCAATTTTTTACAAAAATAAAAACTTGCTGCCGAGATATGAGGACACTAAGTAAGAACAATAAATGTTTGACACAATAAAATTATTCTGTTCCGAGAAAATAAAACTTGAGTGTGACGGTATCGCACTGTGGCCTAGGATTCTTCGCTGAAAGGCTTATATTTTTCATACAACGTGTATATTATCTAGTCCTGTAACTGCCGCTCTTCAATTCTTCTTGTAGAAAGGTGTTTTGCCCCTCCTGTAAAATTGGACATATCCAACATTTTCACCATTTTGCAGGGGACGAAAAACGTTCCCAAAAATAAAATTTGTAATGTAGGAAAAAATATACTTTCGAGACGCATCAGTGCTGAATTAAAGCCTGGAAATTTGGACTGCGAAATGCCATTAAGTTCAAGATTGGCGGGAGAAAATCGTCAAGTACTGATAAAAGTGGAAAAAGATTCTGAATACCCATAAGAGAAAAAAATCTGCCATGAAGGACGAAATATGAAAGACAAAAATCGCTACCGGGAAACATCTGTAATATAAATGATTTTGAACTCTAAAAGTTGAATATCTCAGAGACAATTTATGAAGTATCTTGAGAAAACTTGATGGGTATATACAGAACTCACCAAGGTACAAAGATTATGTAAGTTTGGAAGATATTAATTAAAAATTGAAATCAATGTGGCTATAATTTTATTCCTATGATCATAAAACTTTTACAATCAAATCTCATTTTACGACTTTATATTACAAATTAATCAGAACAAAATAAATTCCGAAATGCAGCCGTTGAAAAAAGAATAGTTAAAAACGTGATATGGTAATGCGGAAATACATTGATTTATACTGCAAATTTCACATTTTTTAGTCATTTTCAACGATTTTTAACCTGCAGACGCAACTGCAGCAAAACCCAATCAATCGATTTCGATAAAGCTTTGCTTTTATATTGTGAATAAGATGTACATATGCCGCTTTAACAGGAAAAAAGTACTATTTTCAACACGCAGAGAGACGAACCGAGAGCCACAACCAATTGACCGATTTCAATGAAACTTTGATGAATATAGTAAATACGGTGGAAATATGCCGCTTTTTCAGAAAAAAGTGATCCATTAACATAACACAGAGTTGGTTAAGCATTTATATAAAAAAAACCAACAATTTTCAAAATATATGCACACAAAAACCTGTAATGGACTAAATTATACTGATTTTTACCAGATTCTTGGAGAAAATTTTTCACAATAATTATTCTGTAAGTTTCAATTATATTACTTGAAAATTGGAGAAATCCTCAGACCCCCAAAAATGCCTAAGAAAACCTGTAGATTACAATTTTATTGTAATGTTTTCAGAAAACATAATTAATGTATGTGAATTTTATAATTGCTGGCAAAATGAATGAAATCCCAATAAAAATACTACTTATGTGAAAATCTCAGTCAAGTAGCTGCCTGTATTTTAATAGACTATATTTAATAGAATTTAATAGAATAGACAACATTTTTTAATCAAATTAATTAGTTCAATGAATCTGTTTTGTTAAGAAAAATAAATTAGTATTCTGGGTCAATTTATTTATCTTTATCAAGAAAAAATATATCAAACTAATTTTATTTTGTTAAAAAACATTTCTGTTTTTAAATTTATCTACTTCGAACTTCACTCTTATTTATTTTACAGTTCTGTTTAGCTTTAACATAAATAAATAAAATTTAAAAATTCAGACAGATAGGGGAGAGTCGGCAGTGGTCGCGGTGCACTGTAAAAACTAGGATTCGATTTAGAACTTAATTCGGTATTAAAACAGTTCACGCAACAAAACAATCCCACTTCAGTTTGATCCGCCAATCTAATAAAGTAAGGTCGATTTGTGGATTGAAATAGGCTCGAAATGAGGATCATCTGTCAATAACTAAATCTGATAAAACAAATTCTAATCTGCCAAGTTTAGAAACCAAGGTAATCCATGGGGCTGAAGTTCGCGACGTCTGAGTGTGACGGTTCAACACTAATTTTTACGAATTTTTAATTTCATCTATTTTTTGTTTTTTGTAAGAGTGAAGTTTGGAACAATTGAAACAATGCACCCTCTGAATCAATTTAGTTCGCTATCTCGGATCATTTATCAATCTGAAGTTAGCAAACTAAACAAGACAGAAACTGGTACTAAAATAAGACTATTTGTGAGATCATATTAGAACGCCCAAAAAAAGGATACCAGATAAAAATGAATGCCTAGTTTTTACTGTGTGCGGTGCACGGTGAATATTACAAATAACGTCCGTGCTTTTTATTTGTATGTTAGTTTTTTTACATGAAATAGCTTTTTTTTGTTTGGAAAACTAGTGCTCTAATAAAATTTCTATTTTAAAATACGTGTCAGAAGAGTAATTATGAAAATACCGTTTTGGCGGAAACATAGCGCAGATGCAAAAAAGTCTTTGGCAAACATTACATACATACAGCATATTTTGAAAGAGTTGTAGCGTGTAGAATGTTACGTTTTAATAGGTGAAGTATTTTCTAAAATTTATGGTATCATAATTCGATTCTATAAATGTTCTAAACATATTACAGTAAATTATATCTTGCAACATCACATACGGTCTCTCTATTATAAGAGACTGGAAATAATAAAATTAAGTAGAACCTTGTAAAACCTGAACATTTATATAAAATTCATAAAATCTGAAAGCATTTTTATTGTTTGTGGAGAGCCAGGTGCATGAGACATGCTTTGATATGCAGGAGCAGTGCACATCGATCATAAATAATATATTGTTTGGAACACGTTTTAATCAAAAACGACACGGTACCAACAAATTGATTGCTGAACGTTGAGTGACGCCTTGGAAGCATCAAATTTGACGTTGAAAATCCAAAATAAAAAACTTAATACACTTTCCACTATGTTTTCTCTTATGCACTTCACACTCCACGTATGTCCAAAATATCGGAAAGAAGTTTAACCTTTTTTAAAATTGGTTTAAATTCAATACGCAGCAAATATGAAGCTGAACAACTAAATAAAATTCGTTCACTTCGTAAATGGTCTCGACGGTTCATCCGATCCACCGCGGATGGTCCGAATGAGTGAAAACAAGATGATAGATGATCGTATTGACAATATCGGAAGCATACCTTGATCATACTGATAGTAAGTTTGAACTTCTTTTACCAGTCACACTGGTCCTGAAATAAGAGTCTCTCTGACTATGTCGAAAAAATTATGGAAGGCCCTTTCGACTATCTAGAAGATCTGACTGACTCTCTAAATTTTGACTCTCTAACTTTGACCCTCAATTTTTCTGCGGGTAACGACTCGAAAAATATTGATTATCAGAGTGTTATGAATTATTTCTCTAATTTTTATTGACACAAATTTCTCAAGATGCGTACCTGGGCCGCCGCAAGTGTAGGCGCTCCGTCGCGCTGCGGTTTGCGCACATAGGGGGTGGTACTGCGTCTGTTGCTGTAGGGGTGGTGCTTGGCTTGTTTGCAATTGGAGAAGCTGTTGCTGAGAGGCCGGAAAATGAGTAGCATTTCCAGACTGTGGTGGTAGTGGTTGCTGATGGTATTGTGCAACTTGTGAATGTTCATGGTGGGAGTGCTGCTGGTGGGGGTGGTGATGATGAAGGGGGTAGGAGTTACCCCACACATAATGCTGCTGCCAAGAAGCACCAGCGTCTGCGCTAGCCATACCTTTTCCTTCTTCGTTTTCCATAAGAAGGTGCCAGCCTTTTTTTTATTCACTGCACTGATCAGCACAATTATCTCTTTCACTTTCGGGTATCAGTAACTCACAATTCACAATCGATTCACGATTGTGACTTTAAACTTTTTTCTATCATGTGACCCTTAGGCTTTACTAGCACCACTGGTTCTATTCATTTTTTTTTAAATCTCTGAAATGTGTTCTGCTGCAGATTTAACGATGTCTACAGAAGATGAAACACCTGAGTCCTCTTTTACCATTATATACGCCAGAAGGGCTGTGTATTTTAAATATAATATGTCCACTTCATTATTTGCAATATCGCATTTCCAGATCACATAAATTAGACTTTCTTAGTTCATCGTAGCAATTAATCACCTAAAAATATTGTAAAAAATTGGGTAAAGATTCTCGAAATTGAAATTTGAGACAAGAAATTCTAAACTATCATCTTGATTATGTACAGATCAAAAAAATCCATTAGAATCTACGCTGTTAAATAAAGCGTATATACGAGTAGGGGAGAGTGGGGTATGGTGCCGGTGCAGGTCGCGCGCGCTTGTCGGATTTCACGCGAAATCCATCAATAATGGGTTACCTCGCGCTTCGCGCTCCGATAATTTGTTCACTGCACTCGAAATGCTTGAATGAAATTTTATCAGAAACATCTCTTTTAGATCCCAGTATTTGTATGCACCTCCATACTCTGAATTTCTATGTAGTGAAGTATAGTTGAAGAATAAACTGCTCATAGCTCTGTAAGCTTGAAAGTACACATTCTCATCGTGATAATCGAACTTCGCGCTCGCTTTTTGATAGACATTTTTAAATGTATATTTATTTTCTGAGCTACTTGAGAATCAAATCTATACTCCTTTCTTCAGACATTCTGCCCTATCTCAGGTTGTTATGCTAAAAATAGGATTTTTGTTTTCATAGCATTTTTGATGGATAAAACAAAATCTCTTGCAAGTCTTCTTTTTGCCTTTTTAAGTATCTCGCGTCTTTTGGCGTAATATTGGAATTTTCGATTTTTGCATATCAATTTCGATAAATAAATTCAAACTTCAACAAAATTCCATGAAAAGCGTAATTTTCAGGAGGCCATAATTTCGATGCGATTAAAGTTAGGGAATTATTTTTTTTAGATATGCTAAAAATTAGGTCCTCTTTAATCTATCTGGTGGCAACTTTCTCCTGAAATTCTCGTGAAATGAGTACTTTTGGAAAGCGATAAATTTTATTTAAAAAATTGATGTTGAACAAAATTTCATAAAAAAGGGCCATATTCAGAAGGCCATAATTTTGGTTCTATTACAGCTAGAGTATTGCTTTTTTTAGATCTACTCAAAATTAAGTCCTTTTAAAATAACTTAATGGCATCTTTCACCTAAAATGCTGAGGAAATGAGTTCTTTTGAAAAACGAGAGATTTTATTTATAAAATTGATGTTGGACAAAATTTAATAAAAAGAGAGCCATATTGAAAAGGCCATTGTTTTTAGTTCTATTAGAGCTAGAGCAATGTTTTTTTTTTAAATCTACTCAAAATTGAGTCTTCCTTAATTAATTATTCGGCAATTTTTACCAGATATGCATAGGAAATAAGTTATTTCCCCAAAACTATATATATTTTTTATTTTTCATCTAAATTATTCGCTTAAAATCGATTTCTCAGGACCATAAATCCCAAACCTTTTAGAGATGAAACATGCGATTTGTTTTCATTTTGCAGAAAATTTCAAGCTCTTTAATTCTAGTGCAGGTGTTTGGGACATAGGATGAACTGGAATAAGGAAAATTTCATAAAACCAATTTTTTCCCACTTTTTTCACAATTTTTCAAAAATATTGAAGGGTTTCAGTTCTCGAAAGATGTTCAGCACCTGGAGCCCTTTTTTGGATGCCAAACTGAATGGTTTTAGCCACTGAAATTCCACGCTAAACTAATTTTCATTCAAATATGTTGATTAACTCTTAAATTCTTTTTTGGGCTCAAAATGATCGTGGGGTATGCCAGAAGTATATTTAAAAAAACGGCATATGCAAGGCCTTTTGGGTGAAGTCATTCGAAGCACACCGTGATATTGCCACGAAACATACGGGGCACGATGGACGCCGCGCAACGGTCCTTTGCATTTCAGCAGGGAGTAAGAGGATATAACAGCTTTCGCTTTACTTTGATAAGAAAACATTTAGTTTGTTTCGAAAATGTCTGGAGTAATTTATGGGGCATGACGGCCGAAATGCAACACCCATCAATTAATTAAATATTAACAAATGACACAGTTAAAAAGGGAAATTTATATTTTAATCCAGGTATTAAAGTAAAAGCGCGGCACCATATCCCGCCCTCTCCTACGTGCAAAAATTTACAAAAATTAACTGAAATTATACAGATTATTAACTAAAAGATATTGCATGGCTTAAATATGTCTTTCAATAAACATTTTAAAAATTTACTTTGTAGAAAAAAAAACTATAAGTGAAAGATAAGAGCGGTTAATCATGAAATTAAAGAACCTCGAAGCACAATTTAAATAATATTAATTTCTTCACAAAATGGTATGCAATAAACTTGCAATAATTATTTTTAAAAAATCAATAATTCATGATTAATCGCTCTTGAAATTAGGTTTGCAGTTTTAATTCCGTACATTCTAAATCTGAATAAGTACACGGAGAAACTTATGGTTGTAGAATTTGATGTCATAATATTTATTTTTACATTAGGACAATTACAAGCCAGGATATAGCGTCACTTTTGCAAAAATTACTATCGTAAATGTTAAATTGTGAAGTTACTAAGTTTACTAGAACATAATTGAGATTAAATAATTGTAATTATGCCAAAAGAAAGTTTTCACAATCCCTAGGAAAGATTGTAAAGTTCAAAAAACAAAACATAAAAGATATTCTTTCTATGTGCCTTCTTCATCTTGCTAATTTTTCCTATAGAAAAAAGGAAAATATGCCATTGTCGGAACAGCAAAATAAAAATAAATTCGATGTGACTGCTTTATAAATATATTGCAGTTGCACGCATTAACAATTGTATACACTCTACATAAAATTAGACATTAATATTATATTCTAAGCTGAAACAGAAAAAAAATCGTGTTGGAAGAAAGCAACGCATTCAGCCTCATGAACATCAACGCATATTATGTCATTCGGCCGTGAATTTCCTATTTTGAATAGGAATTTCGTAAAGCACTATATTGAAGTATTTCTTCTCTTACTGCACCCTCCTGTTGAGAATGGCACTTTTTCTTTATACATATACGCATAACCCTCGATTAGACAAAGTTTACGGGTACCGAAAATGGTCGATTCCGCATAGTGCGCGAAGACGATGAGCAAAATCCCCAACATTGGTTAGAAAAATGCTTTCACCGTTGAGCAAAATACTCTCCATGGTTACCAAAACATTTTGCTCACTATGTGAACATCGTTCTGGGCGAAGTTAGGTTAGTCATTTGTGATTGTAGTATATTCAGTGTCTTTAAATGTTAGACAATCTCAGGTTTTGTATTGTAATTTGTAAAGAAAAATATTATTCAATTACGGGCGATTGCTCCCTGTTAGTGTAAAGGCACATCACTTACCCTTCGCCTCACCTACGAGTTCGTGTTGGGCCTTCACACTCACAGTGAGCGAACCGTCCACTTAGACTCTCGTATCGAAATATGCTATTTCTAACCTATTTTGCAACGTATATTATCTACGGTTTTATTACTCTTTTTCGGAACATGAATTTTTCCTAACAGTAATTTTCTATCGAAAATATTAGTCTTTCCAACACTAAATAGCAATTATTACGTTTGGAGTATATTTCCAAATTGATATCATAGTAAATTCCAGAGATATTATTTATCTAAAGTTGGATAAAAGCGCTGCAAACAATTGAAAACTACAATTATCCGACGGCAGATAATTTTTATCCGCCTTGTGATAAAAATTATCTGCCATCAGATAACTGTAGTTTTCAATTGTTTGCAGCGTTTTTATCCAACTTCAGATAAATAATATTCCTGGCATTTACTGTGATGGAAAAAGAATTTTTTCGTTTCGCTGTGACTATAATATTATTCTTTTGAATATATTCTAGCTTGCAATCGGACTCTTGTAAAAATAAATATTATAATACCAAATTGTACAATCAATAGTTTCCCCGTGTAGAATCTCTCTAATATATTTAATTTACGTATGCTATTAATATTTTCTAAAATTATGATACTCTCTCATTGTAAATATAAATTAGTAGTTTTCTACTAATGAAATAGTTCAAACACGTTTACCAACAGCTTCAGTAAGCACTTCTACCAATCTTGAGTAGAATACAAAATTACTGTTATGCGGTAGTAAACGACTAATTCACTTAGTAATTAAAAACTATTCGAAATTAGTAAGCCTTTTAACTAAATTAGTAGTTTTCTAATAAAAATGAGTGAAAATTCTTTCTCAAGTAATTGGTAAACTACTACTTGATCAGTCATACACAAGAAAACAAAAGGTTCAACGTGGAAGTGAAATTTCACTGAGAATCCGTGACTACTTTTTTGCTATTTCAATCAATAAAAATACACTGAGAATCAGTGAAAATTCTAGTGGAATTCAGTAGTATTTCAGTGACTCTGTCTATTTAAAACTACTGGAATTTTGAGTGACCGCCTATGAAAATTCCAGTAATTGTTGACAAAATGAATCAGTAAAATACAACTGAATTTCGATGAAATTGCATTGATTTGAATTGCGAAGAGGTCATATTTTACTGGGGTTTTAGTATAAATTGATACTGAAATTTCAGTAACTCATTGAACAACATTGGAACTTAGGTGAATAATCACTGAATCTCAGTGAATTTCCACTGATAAAAATAGCGAGAAGTATGTCACCGATTCAAATTAAAAGAGAGTTATATGTTGTATTTTATTACTGATTCATTCTGTAGTTTTCTACTCTCGGTAATTCATTATTTCCATCAGTCAAACTAAAAATTGGAAAACAGTTCATCTAAAAAGTTGAACTTCTTAGCACTGCTTGAATTTTTACAATCTTGATTGATTCAGATTTGGAGGCATGGATACAAATTCAGCTCGAGCTAGAGTTTTAAAATACTAGAGAACTAAGAGGCAAAAGATATTCTCAAGAATATTTTTAAATTTGAGAATTTCTTAAGAATTTTCATTCCCTTTATATTATCTAGATTTTACAATAAATATTATTCTAATTCATAAATCTGTAACCTCTGAGATATGTGTATTTTAATTTAAACATTTAATAAGCGCGAGTATTTTTCAAGATTTTATATTAAATTGAAAAACGCTGTAGAATGTACCATTTGTCAAGATTCCCATTACAAAAATTTAATTTAAAATTCTTCAAATTTGAACTCTTTTCAATTAGAAACTGTAATTTTTAATTTTCCAATTTAGAAATGATCATATTAACATGATTCTAATTTAAAAGTTATTTAGTTTAAAATACTTTCAAACGTGAAATTGTTCTTTTTCTCAATAAATCTCAGTTCAAACTATTCACTTTAGAACAATCCAATTTAAAATTTTTCAAGCTTTAATGAAAAGTTCCAATTGAAATTTTTCGTCCTAAGGAATTGTATTGGAAATGAACTGAAAATAAACTGAAATAAACTGGTTGCTGAATTGTTTCTCATTATTTCGGATAAGTAACAGAAAATCGAATAATCATTTCGTAAAAAATTAACTTGAATTGATTCGTTATGACCATGGTGATACGCCTTCAAAAAATAGAATCATTCGTGTATATACACAATAATATTTCCAAGAATCCTCTGAATACTATATTCTCTTTAATTCATGATTCTAACTCTTCGAATTTGAATCAGTGATCTTTTACGGCTAATTTATTAGTGAAAATCCTTACGAATTTGATTCAGTAACTGATTTATAGATATTTCATCAGTGAAAAATCGCTAGTTCAGACAGTATTGTAGCACTTTAAAAAACTATGGAAAAATACACCACTTCGATTATTATTAATTTAATAATCATGCAAATTACTAATCTCAATCCGCACTCGATCTGCAACGCGTACCGATGGTGATGTGACTGAGGTTATGTTTCTGAACAAATTAGTAGGTTATCCTTACGAATTTCGAGACTAATTTCTTTAGTTTTAAAGATCTGACTATATCCTTTAGTAGAAAGCGTTAAAGTTACTAATATGACACTGCAATATACTGGCTACTAATTGAATTAACCAAATTTTGATTAATTCAGATTTAGAAAGCACAAAAAACCTACAGGTGATACATGATGAGTTTCCGTACGAAATTAAAAAGAGCAAAGCACTAAGACTGAAACTTCGTGATAAAAAACTTTGCGTATCATTTCTGGAATTAAGGGGGATTATTTATGCAGCAGAGGTTTAATTTATATTTCACAATCTATAATGTATCCATCTTTCAATGACTCAAATTAGGAAAAAAATAATGATCAGCAAAAGGTCCCTTTCTGAATTACATTTCAACCAGCGACCTCTTTTTTGTTTTCTTTCTGAAACAAAGAAGATAGAAAATCGACCGTTAACAATGTATCCTAATGTGTATATGTGTCTCGTTCCAAGTCTCTTTGTTTAGTAATTTGTTGTATTAATTATTTGTTGTAAAGACTGATTAGTTCAGTGATTAATGAGAATTTCAGTATGTTGAACAAATTCGAATAGTCGGACACGAACGATCACAACCGTAAGGAAAGCCAAGCCCGCAAAGACTGAGCTGCCGGACAGCTTTTCCCGAGAGGGTTGCAAATATTCCTGGGCAAGGGAACGAGGAGAAGAGCGTGAGGGGTTGTCGTTGTTCGGTCCACGTGCACCTGAAGGCACGTTTCTTGGTCACGTGTTTTGGGTTGCACGACGCGATAGAGTACAGAGCTTGTTCGCCCAGCCACCCCATCTCCTCACCGGTTAAACCCACTACTGATTCCACTATTTCAGATTTCTCTCCCAACGAGAGATTTCATGGAAGTGAGTAACAGAAGAAAAAGCTAGATTCAATTATTCATTGAGTTGTGTAGACCTGGAAACTGCGACATACTTGAAGTATAGTTGCATACACATTACACAATATGCATGCTGTGCATCAAGCGAGAAATTATTGTTGAATACAATTTTTTTTAAGTGGGGAACTATAAGGCTGTTCACTATTGGTTATCTCAACTAAATGAATATGTATGATTTTCATTTGTTTTATGCACAAAATGCACAAAACAAATGTAGATCATATTTATACTAAGTTTTCCTACTGTACTGAAAAAAATTACTGGATCCAAGGAAATGCGTTGCTTCGGTTTCTTTCTTTCGAACCAAAGATTTTTTGACTTCAGTTGAGTAAATATTGTTTAGAAGAGCAAGTAATTTAGGTTTATTTGAGTGAAAGAAATATTTTTTTCAAATAAATGATTATTCATCGAATTAAAAAAAATATATTTTCCCGATGGTAAGAGTTGATACGATTATTGCAAGTAAATAATTATTTAGGGTTGAAAAATGCTTCGAAAAATAACATATTTATATATTTGATTGAAAGAAATCGACGTTTAAATGAACAACATGCAATTAATTAATTCGAACAAATATTTGTTCGAACAAGGGAAACACTTCCTTTCAATAAATACATTTGAATTGCGTTGAAATAAGTATTTTTTTAATTAACCAAATTACCATATTTGCTTCAATTATACATTTATTTCAGTGGAACCAAATGTCTTTAAATATAATGTTCATGAAATTCGATGATAGATAAATTTATTTAGTTCATTAAAAAAATGGATCATTCTAAATAAATGTTCCTTTCGATAATAAATTTCTGATTTGCAACTTTTAGTAGTTCAGGACAAATGTCGCTAGTTTCCTCAGAGCGTGTTATCTCTCAGTAAAAATTAGTTCTCAAGGTTATAAGCTACCCAAAAATTTTCATCATAGTCATAAGTTTATAATAAAAATATGTGATGGTCTATAGGCATATCGCCTGATCTAGGCTCTCTCTGTTATCAGCATTAGCATTGACTGTGCTTGAAATATTTTAAGCATTAACACATAACATTTTAAGAATAACACATAGGGGTCGTGCATAAATTACGTAACATTTTTGGCCTAGTGTTACATAATGGTGAAAAACTACAGGGAAAAGTCGGAAAATGCGTTACATAGGGGGGGGGGGGTGTCAAAATTTTCGGAAAATTGCGTTACGTAATTTATGCACGAGCCCATATATAATTACGATGCAAAAAAAATTTACAGTTAATTTTCTGAATTTCTTCCAATTTGCCAAAAAAAATTTGTAGACTAGGTTGGGACAACTCTTAAAACATGACAAATAAGTGTCAACAACATTCTTAAAACGCCACAGTGAACCTCTTAGTGAATAGCAAAAGTTACTCCAACGTAGGTTTTTAGTAAAAAATAGCGAATAAATGTCAAAAGAAATGTACCAACCTACACGGTACACGTGTCCCAACCTTAAAAATTCAACGGCATTTTTTATTGCTTCGAAAAAATGATCTGCACTATATGCAAAATTCTCTTCAGACATAACAATTCTTTTAATCCATAACACATTAAACTCATTTATCTTGCAATTTCGATGAAAAATTCTCAGTTCATTGGGGTTGAATAATGTCAACACGATAATTAACCTCGAGTTATCAAAGAAAGTGAGCTACTATTGATACTGATATGTGACAGTAATAACAGGTGGCGCAAATGCAAAGCAATGGAAATAACGCACTGTACCAACCTATACAGTATGCCAACTTATACGACTCTCCCCTACTATTAAAATGATATTAAATTATTATTATGAGAAGTTGCAGGCTCCGGAAGCTACGAATCATGGTTCCTTAAATCAACCAATTCCGACGCAACTGGAACATGTACGTCATTCACTCCTGCTCCTTATATCCCAGAAGGTAAGCAAGAGAGGAAGAGATTTCGTACAACACTGTTCCTTGGAGTCCGGTCTCTGGCCGCGGATGACCTTACGCGGCAGACGGCACGGTTGGAGATAAAAGCTTCACCTCTGGATACTTTTTCAGAGCTACCAATCTTTGTAGAATGTTATGAGGAGCAGTGTTGACGGACCAGATGAAGTGATCCCAGAAGAACATCCTTTTGCATTTGGTTTGCCATGGACTGAGCCTGACGCTGGCAAGCCGAAATCTTGTTGAGTTGGCCAAGAAATTAAGCTTTCATACCTCCAAGACAGCCGATTATGAGAACTACAAGATGGACTTTGTAGCCTTGGTACAGCCTGCTCAACTCGAAAAGAAGTGCTTGATATGTCGCCCGTTTTTATTCCTACTTTGCCATGATATTACCATCAGCCGGTGCCGAGAATTCAATCACGTAAATGATCTTGCTCTTCAGATCTTGGAGGACAGTGTCAGGCTTCGTAACACTGATACGTTGAGTGGTGGAGAATGAGAAATTCCAGTAGATCTTACACTGATCATTCTCCACAACGTACTCGAGTTCCCCCTGGGCGGACGGCAAGACGGGCAATACATCAACACCACAAAAGTGCCTAAAATGGTAATATAACACTTTTAGAGTCGCATTGTGTCTCTCTATGTACGCGTAGCGTGCATATTTAGAGCATCCACTGAGAACATGTCCAAGTGTTTTTGGCTCTTGCTTGCACGCTCGGCAGTTGGTATCGCGTACAGGTACATTCATTATGCGCTGGCGGTAAACTAAGGTGTCTACGACGCCGTCTTGACAGGAAAAAAGAAATCCCTCGGTCTCCGATCTCAATCCAGCAGACTTGAGAAACATGTTGGACAGACCCATCGATAGCTCTTCTCTACGTATAATGTCGTAGAATTTACCATGAAGGGACTTGTCAGCATGTTCTCTTAATAGAAGCGAATGTTCTGCTTCCTGTAATCGAATTTTGAGCACCAGAGGTATTAGTGATGATAGGCCATGTGTAGTGTCACTGGAATCAAATGGACGACCAAGCTTCTCTCCGGCCCTATCTGCGGCACGGTATAGAAACGCCGTAGCATTAACGAGTACATGTTGATGTACGAGTCGCATAAGAGAATCTTTGATATTTAGAACTGAGCAGGCTGTAGCCAGAACCGTTCTTCGATGAAGACACTCAAAGCTTAGCAAGACTCTAACCTCCTTTATCTACAGGAGGTTTATTCGAGGCACGGAAGATCTAGGATGATGACTTCGACGAATTGGCATCATCTTGCGTGTGCTTCGGTCAAGTTGCTTCAACTCATCAACGTTCCATTCTACTGCACCAAACGTGTAGAGCAGTATAGCAACAGCCAGCATATTGGTCGCCTGATCTCTTTCTTCCCAGATAATTTGGAAGCCCAAATTTTTCTGAGAATTTGGCGATACCTTTTTTCAAGAGCCGTTTTTAGCACACGCACATTTTGAGTTTCCGCTTGCGGTATTCCAAGATATGTATATGTTTCTCCATTATCAAGATGTTGAATGGTATTTCCGCCTATGAGTTGAACATCCTGATCATCACGCGATGATGTAGTTTCTAGTCTTCCTTGGTGTAGGTGCACGCAAGCACACTTGTCCAGTCCAAAGCTGATGCCAATCGCTTTAGAGTACCTATTTACCGCCGCCACAGGGATATTAAGGTCCTCTTTTGAAGAACCAACGAGTTTAAGGTCGTCCAGGTATAAAAGGTGGTTGACCTTATATTCTCTTCTGTTCGGCGGGCCACATAGGTGTGCAGAGCTTTTGCCTCGGAGCATAATAGATAGAGGCAAGAGAGAGAGAG
>CAKNXH010001073.1:827348-874578 GCA_932178445.1 Andricus quercusramuli
AAAAGATGAATTTTTGACCAAAAGAAATTAATTCTATACCAAAAATATAATGGTTAACTTTTCCACCAAAAAGCATGAGCTTTTAACCCAAAATAGTTCGAATTTCTTAATGGCTTCCATTAATTCAGTTCGCATTTTTGCAAACAAAAATTCAAAATTAATTTTGATTCAATTTCTATAATTGATGGTTTGTTTTGTTTTTTAAAATATTACCTGCAATTATATTTCGATGAAGTTTATTCAAAATAAGCTAGAAATAAACTAGCTAGGTAACTAGATGGATATTCTTTAATTAGTTAGTTAATTTGTTTTATGCAACTTTAAATGTGTTTTAATAAGAATTATTAAAATATTATTATTATTATACCAATAAGCCATCTCCCTTTCGGGGTAGGCGAGACTTGCTCGGTTAGAAAATAGTAGTGTGTATCTGAGTATATAGGTATGAGATAGATAGGTGTATAGGTATACGGTAGATAGGTATATAGGAGTAAGGTATAGATATTTTAGATTGATCAGGAATTCTCGTGTTATTTATGTAAATGGCACGTTCGTCCCGCAACACTGCTCTGACCCAGGTTGCTGATCAATCTCTCTAGCAGTCACCCCAAGTGAAGAGCCTCACAAAATTGTTGTGTGTGGTTCCTCACTTGGGCCCATTAGTATCCAAGGTCTTTTTTTCAGGCGGCATTCACTCTACTTTCACTTTGTTAACAAACTATTTGTCGCCATAATTTTCTGTCCTGGCATACTACTCTAGCTTCCTTCACGTCCATGCATTTTTTCATGCAAGCCTTGCGTTTCTATGGGTTCTTATGTCTCTTCGGATTAATGTCATATTCACAGATTCTAACCAATCTTTCGTCGGTCTACCTCTGGGCCTTCTGCCATTTACTTTACCTTTATACACTTGTTTGGGCAGTCGTTTATCTTTCATTCTTTCAACATATCCGAACCATCTTAACTGATTTCTTTCCCATGTGTCAACCATTGTCTCTTTTGCACCACATTCTTTGAGGATTATCTCGTTTCGGACTTTGTCCATCAGTGTTTTCCCGCATATTGTGCGCAGATTTTATGCCAATCGCGTTAATTTTACTTTTTTCTAAAGCGAATAAAAAATGTAAAATATAAAAAAATATGTTAAATAAACAATCACAGATTCAAATTTTTTCAAATCCAAGATAGAATTCACTTTTATAATTAGTTTGCACTTATTAATGTGGCTATTCTTTGATTTTATAAAATATTCTAAACTGTAAAAAAAGGATCAATTTTGTTGCAAAGCATTTTACTCCAACAATCATTTGACTCTCGAGATCATAAGGATCTGTCCATTCGGATCACCTTGATCATCTTTTTTCGATCATTTGTCAGACTAAAAAAAATGGCCGCCAATTTTTGGCGCCGATGTCATAACGACATAACCCAAAAATGTTATCTAACCACACGCAAGTGACGACTACACTTAACAGGTGATATTTTCTAACATCAGAATTCGTTCATTTTTTAACTTTTCAAGTACACTGCACGATCAGAAACCACAGAAAGCTCGCATTTGAGCTAAAGTACTCTAAGAACGTAATTTCGAACATTTTTTTTACTGTGTGAACGTTACTAAATTTTGTGGTGAGATAAGTATAGAATATCCTTAATTTAAAGATAACTTCAAGGATATGCTCCATGTACACTGCACCTCAAAATTCAGAAATTATTGATAATGAACTGCGAAATCGAAAAAGTGTGATTATTATTTTGCTCATCGCAACTAATTAGGAACCAAAGTATACTTTAGAAAGGAATAGTTCTAATATTGTTCCTTCAACAATACATAGATGGCTTGAAATTCTCATTCAATTGTAATTATCAGTACGCTCATTTCATTCCTCACGAGACTCCGGTTATTCGTACCAAAATGTCTGAAGGCGTAACTAAAGTCTTTAATTTAACTGAGGGAGCTAAAATTGCTTATAATTATCCCGGTTATAATTATTTTGTGAGCTAAAATTAGTCACAATTATTTCTGTTATAAGTATTCCTGCGAGCCAAAATTAATCCCAATTATTCGAGTTATAAATATTCCTCGTTTAAATCAAACTTCCCTTACAGACAAATGTGTCATAAACAAGCAATTTATATAACCCAGAGTTTCAACGTTAATCCATAGAATGTGCCTTATATTAAGCATACGGTATATGGTATAAACGTCCTATTATAAGAGAATTAATTAAATCGCAGTTCTCACGTGTATAAAATGAGTGAACTAGTTATATTATTAGCTGAATAAGATTTATTTATATGTAGCAAACAAATTAGGCCGTGGCTAGTAGCTAAGCTCACCGGAATTTCAGTACGAATAGCAAGAATTTTGTAGGTGGAATACAGATAGACAATTCCAACTTTTTTTTACGTACTGAATTGCTAAAATGACTTTTTTCTTTAAGTTTTAATCCCTATAAATTTTAATTTGGAGTTTTTATTATCTGTTTCTACGGGCTTCAATGACAATATTAATCGATATCTTGAAAAGGAAATTAATAGTTATTTGTGATACAAGTGCGCAAAATAGGTGAATGTGGGCGGCTACGAAACCCTAAAAACAAAACTTTAATCATTAAAACATTTGTTCAAGTTAAATCTAAATTTATTTGAAGAAGAAACCAAAACCAGTGTTTAAAGTTACCAATGCCAGTGTCTGAAGTACCTCATCTCGAAAGTGCGCATGTGCGGCTTTTTCAACAGTGCCTAAAGTAAGCCATCTTCAAACTGCGCATGCGCGAAATTTGTCACAGTCTGCTCAAATAAGGTCCTTTAGGCACCATTTAGAATCATGAAAACGTCAACTTTTGAGGTGGGTGTTGCAAAAAAAGTATTTCTTCGTATCACTGTGCCAATAATGCTATTTTCTCGGCTATATCCTAGATTGCCATTCAACTTTTGTAAAGATCAATATTATAATGCCAAATTTTATAGCCAATGGTTTCTCCGTGCACTAGAAATCATCCAAGCGGCGAAAAACTTGTATTTAAATTTAGTGGCGGAAAATACAAAATATAATATACCGCTATTTACAACAAGTTCAAGAAATGATGTAGAATAAAAAGCCACTTCTTTCGTCGAAGAAGTTCTTCTGATCTATTTTGATGAACTCTCGTAGAAACTCAGCCACCGGCGAAAATTGAAAATATCTCTGACTTATTTGTTTCAACTACTTAGATATTTATTATGATTGTAATATAGAGACGTCTTCCTTATTAATGTAAAAAATCAACAACAAAAATGGGGAAAAATATAAGTGAGAGTTTTTTGAGAAAATCAACTTATCATATTTTCAGAAAAACAGACGCCATTTTATTAATTTTTAAACTTTTTGCTTAATTTGTGATGAGTTTCAAAAGAAAAAAATAAACGCCATCAAAATCAAAAAGAAAACGATAAATATCTCAATTAGGTCACAAGATATAGAGTTTGAAAGAAAAAAATGGAGGTTTTTTGAAAAACAAAGAGCAAAATTCAAATACGCATAACTTCGTAGAAAAAATTTGTTATGCAAATCGTACAAACAAGTATTGCCTCATTTCCTCGAAAAACCAACATAATTTGTCCCCGAGAGATTCTGCGACTTCAAGTGTAGAACTTGCCTAATTTGAAATGGATTCGGTCTGATGAATTTTCAAATACATGTGATTGAATTTTGATTTAAGTTAGTGTTTGATTGATATTTCAGTAACATTTGTACTCCGTGTGGTGTTCAGACCTCATTCTTTTTTAGGCCCCCCCCCCCATTTTTTCGGTTTATTCTAACTAGCACCCCAAAATCGAGCAATTTGGTGCGTGGAATTCTACACACGCTGATACGACATTTTCATCGTGGACGCAAACGCCTTAAAGAGGAACATGCAAGCAGTGAAATGAAAGATTTTTTTATTCTTTTGAAATATGTTAAAATTGTAGTAATTCCGCGTATTTTTACAAAATGTAAGCTTTTGAATAAACATTGTGTCGCATAGAACTAACCTAGCAGAGTCATATAAATCGGGAGATTTTTATTCGAAAATACAAGATATTTATTCAGAAATCATATGACAGAGTAGAAGGGTCTTTCCAAAAGTAAAAAAAATTAATAAACTAGAAACTCACCACCTTTTAATGTGTAATAATTAATTTTGAAGTGGCGTAAATCAACTTGTTGGCGAAAATTGACGAGCAATTTGGCAACGTTGCATGAGGACGCCAATTTTGTGGGAAACCAACTCATTGAATATTTTGAATGCCAACAGGGGTACCAACGTGATAAAACACAATAAAATAAGTCATATTGCTTTCAAATTTTGTTCAGTTGCCAAAGCTAGCTATGTTTATGACCTTTCAATGAAAACTTCAATAATCATATTGAATTGAATTTATAGAAGTTAAAAGCTATCGTGGAAATATTTTAGTGCATAATTATGACTCTATGGTATAGTGAAAAAGTATTTCTTGTTCAATTGTATTGGAATTAGTATAGGTCATGTCTGCTAAATCTGCTGTTGGTACAATTAAAAATGTGATGTTTTTTTTTTAGAAATTTACCATAAATTTGCACTTGCAAGCACTATAATATACTTGTATGTTCCCGTGTAGAGATGTCCCCATCTTTCCCTATTTGATGTTGTGGGGTGATGGGGTCCCGACCAGAATTTTTAGTCTAGAAAAAACTGATAAGGGCCCTATCAGGCTCTATTGGGCAATTTCTAGCTTTGAATAAGTAAGGAAAATCTATTAATTTATTATTTAATGTGGAATTGATATATATTGCACTTGGATTAGAAATAAATATACTTTATTCTTTTATTTTTCGAGTTTTATTTCAAGTGTATTATAAAATGCATTTAAAAAAATGGTGTAAAGATATGATCAATAATGGCCTCCCAACGTTGTTTATCATTTTTTTCTACATTTATTTGTTAATTTCTTGCAAGATTTATTAACAGGAAACTAAAATGTATTGTTTTCAGAAAAATCCAATTTTTGTTAAATACTACTTCGCGTCCTCAAAGAAGATTTCTAGCTATTTTGGAACATAAAACAACTTTCGTATGTTCTAACAAGGCCTTAGAAAATAATTAAATTTAATTTCTTGATATTTTTCTGAAAATTAACCTTCTGATGTTTTTTGAATATTCAAATTTAATAAAGTAATTTTAAATCTTTCAATAAATATAGGATTTTTTAATCTCATGCTTAAGAATTTTTTGTGGAAAAATGCTAGGTCAGTTGAAAAAATTGAGATTTCCTTATCCCCAAAACTGCAACAAGTATTTCAAAATTAAACTTCACGCGTATTTTTAATTGCCGCCTGAATGCTGCGCGCCACAGGCGACGCACATTATTGTCTAACACCATGACAGAAGTTTCCTGCCAGCCTGCCACATGGTCATATGTCCATAAAAGATCAAAATCTTTAACATTTGACTAAATATTTATTTTAGTTCTGAGTGTGGATGCACATCGTGAATATAAAAAAATATATTATGAGTTTGTGGAAGCGAATGCATCACATTTTTGAACGTCGAAAAATAGTGACATTGTGTAGTGGAGTCTAATCGTCAATGTTCTCTATAAAATATAGTGCAAAAGTATAATACTGAACGTTTTTTTTTCGAGGAATTTTACGTGCTTTAAGAGTGCAAGTTTAAAAAATGTGGCTATTTTGAACAATATTCAAATGTTAAAGATTCGGACATATTGTGGAAATTTTATAAATGATTTACAGAGCATTCATCTTACTGCATATTGTTTGGAATTGTTTGGAGACTCACTTGCAGTAAATAAGATTTAAATATTAGTAAATAATTTGTAATTAATAATATGTTAATCAAATCTAGTTTAAGTGAACAAATTCCCCCATGGGAACCTTTCAGGGTCACTTTTTTTTGGTAGGGTCGTGGAAGGGTGACCCCTACTAGAACACCTCTATAGAAAGTCTAGTTAGGACCCTCGTGGCCACAGCGTCAGAATCCTACTAGATCCCTTTCAAAATTTCTGCACGGGTTTCTCTAGTGTGTCCGCCCTGAAAAATGACTTTTTGTTTAGTACATTCGGAATACTGACTACCAGCACAACATCCAAATATTGCCCCTCCCCCAGCTAAGTCAATTTTTATCCAATCAAAAAAAATTTTTTCCTTTAAAGTACTACCTAGTAGGACTACACTCAGCCCAAGTTTGAGTTCGATCAAAGAAAGTCATTTTTCAGGGTGGATTACACTTGAGTAATAATGCCCCATATATTATTATAGAATTCTCATGAAATAAGTAACCTTCTGAATTCTTTTCTGTATTTTATAAAAAAAAGTATTTACAATTTTCGAGGTATTATCATGATGTATAAGTTGACCATGTTCCTCCTTAATTTCGAAGGCGAAAATTCAGTTTAAACATTCCTAAAACATCTTTACAGGTCGCTGCTAGTTTGCAATCCTTAAATCACGATTATCTCGTAGACAACTAATCAGAAAGTCAAAGAGGCTTTTCTTCAAGAAATCGAGCGAGATATATCGGAATTCTTATATACCATTAGCTATCCGAATGAAAGCAAGGTGTTATGCGAGACAGGCGACGAGTACATTGAACTCAACTGACCTGACCTGCGACAACCCAACGTGCTCGCCGATAAACTGCCGTATATCAAAGTAATCTTATGCGCAAATCATTGTAATACATATCGTACACTCTCAGTACAGTATTGTACATTTTGTGATAATTTGAGATCGTGGGGAAGCTGTCTGAAGGAGGTAGATATTTTCTCACAAATACATACAGATAACCACACAGGGAGTGCAGAGAACGAGGAAAAGAGAGAAGAAGATGGGGGGGGGGGGGGTAAAAAGAACAGAGAAGAATGAGCGAAGAGAGTTATTTCATAGCTTCAACTTGAAATTCTTACTTGACTCGCGATCTAAAGGTGGAAAATGCAAAAGAGCTGTTGCACGAATAGCCATAATGCCCGTTTTCCACTTTAAGGGTGAAGACGGGATGTAATTATTTTTCTGTAAGCTTGCGGCCTGAACACTGAGAAGGTAATTAACAACCGACTTCGAGTACCTAAGATGTCCGTGTAAAGATTAAAAATCAAAACAAGGAATTCCCCCCCGGTTAATCTTTGTCGCACGAACACTTTATCGGGGGGGGGGGGGGGGATTTGAGCTTGTTCACTGAAAATTCTACAAGTGGTGAGAATTAACTGAAATGATAATATTAAGGAGAATATCAGTCTGAAAGTGATACACTGAAGATATATTGAAAATGTTGCTCAAGTTACCACAAAAGCATGTATTTTGATGTGAAAGTTCTCCTTCGGCATTAGAAAACTTTTCAGACCTGATGCTCAACATTTTTTCAAGTAACTAAAATATTTCACCTTTCTCTCTTAATTCTGTTGAGGGATTTTAGAGTCTATCAAAATCCGCTGGAAACATTGCGAAAATTTCAAAATTGATAAAATAGGGGCGATTCTTCATAAAATCAAAACTTTGCATATTTTTCAAAAAAGAAGCGAGACGAAAAAAATTTTACCCACCAAGGTTTGCCCTCTTTTAACGCTCTACAATACGTTCATGTACGACTTTCCGATATTTAGCACCGTTTACAAATATTTTTATATATGGACGATTTTCAGAAAGATTTAAATTTGTTTATCTCTCAATGTTTATTCTATGTTCTTAGACTATTTTGAAATGTTTGCAAGGCCTACAGCACATATGGTGTCCCCTTTTTTAGTCAATACAGACCAAGTTTAAAAAAATTGCAGTTAGGCATACCTTTCATGTACTAAAGTAGTCAGTCTTTAGCATTTGCGAGTTTCTCTCCCTAAACTTAAAAGTATTTTAAATGTGACAGGACTAGTAAAAAAATGTTTCCCACTATTGACCTTGGGCACTTTTTTCAACACATGATGCAGTTTAAATTGATTATGGATAATGAATGAACGAACAATGCTTATGTAATTCCCTAGTTTTGGTGTCAACTCCGAAGTCTCTATAACTATATTGAATTTGATGAGGTGAATGTTATCATAGTCGATTATAACCATAAAAATGAATAATTTCTATCGAATTTCAAAAATGAATAACGTTTCTAGAATATTATAATTGATTAACTCTTCATAAGTCCCTTGAGAACTCCGAAGCTCCAAAAAAGGAGGATCTCACGATAAAAGGTTCACAGCTGCATTAAATAGGCAGAAAACGCCTTCTTTTGCTTCTGGAAACAAGAAAACGTTTTGAAAGCTATTTATTTTCAAACAAAAAATTCCAAACAATAGATATAGACATTAGACACTTTTATATTTTATTGCTTTATCTTTACCAAGTTTTCGAAAATTATTGTTTTTTTTTAACGAAACCATTTTTTTCTGACCGTTGATGTACGACACGTACAATCTGCATCGCGTGCTTGAGTATTGACTTGTGTCACTTGAAATTTTAGAATTCATAAAAATTAAAATTTAGCAAGCGAGAACTCAACAATTGGCATATTAAATATTATATCTATATTATTAATTATTATTTTATTAACGCGATACTAAAGTTATAGAAATAGTAATGAAGTAAAAGACCTATGGAGGATACCAAAAAATCAAGGAGAGGCCCAGATACAAACAATAACTACCCTCAAATTCAAATGGAAAAATTAAATTAGAACAATAAACTCAAATTCTTCTTTAACATCAACCAGTTTCAGGGATCAAGAGATTTTAAGACAATTGTTTTCCTCAATTAAAGAAATACATTTTAGTTTACATTTAAAATCATTAATAGTGTTGCCTTTTCTTTTAAAATAATTTTACGTACTAAGCAGCTGACACTGGAAGTAACTAGTAATGCTAATAATAAGAAAAATGATTAATCTACTGATTTTTGTATATTTTAATATACAAGAGTTCATCAAGTATGTTAGAATAAATTATGTCAGGAGTGGCGATAAAAAATGCTGACTACAATAGGAATCAAACTAATCAAATGCATTGAAGGTCATCTCTCTTGCTGGTTTATGGCGATAACATGAATGTCATTTCCATTTTCACAGATTTTTCATTCTGATAGACTGATAATTAAATACACTTCTCGGGCTTAAAATAATTACTTCAGAACAGAAAATTGTCAGTTCTCAAATAATACATTTTGAGCTGGAAATAATTGAAAATATTGAAAATAAATGTGAAGTTAGGGTCAAAGAATTTGAAGTTCTGAGTAAAGGGGACATTTCGAAGACTTCGTTTTGTAAACGACGGTCCCTGCCATGCAATTTCCGATATCGACTGCTCCATGCAATGCGAAATCAATTTCAGGTACTTGTAAGTCCGTATACTCAGAAAAAAATTGCCTTGGACCAAAAGAACTGTTTTCTTGGATATACATAACAATTTGGTTGAATGGAACATATTTTTAGTTGATGCAACGAAATATTTTATAGACCTAACCATTTTTTTTACTGAATCAACCAAATACTCTATGTGCCAATATATTTAGTTAAAACAATCAAAAAAATATAGTTGGGTCAACCTAATATTTTGCTTTCCATATAACCATATTCTGTGGTTGAACAAACCAAAAATTTGGTTGATTCAACCAAATAGCTTTCTGAATGCATCAAAAATCATGTGGAGTTTCTCTGTTTATGGACTTAACTCTTTTTTGACAGTTTGATGTTTCGCAATAATATAATACGGAGTATCTTATTTTGAGTATTGTCAAGTAAATCATTCAAAGATTTTTCAATTTTAAACACTTAAAATTAAAAAAAAAATAAAAACTTATCTTACTTATACAATCTTTTTATATGTGGAAAATAAATAATCTCAAATTCTATTTTATTAAAGCTTTTAAAATTATGCAAGTAATTTTTTTTAATTTATACAGAAAAGTGTGAAGTTGAATATCAGATTTCTATTCGAAATCGTTTAAGATTAAAATTTGAAAATTTTGTATTTTAAAGGATCGAAATTTAAAAAAAAAAACTTTAAAAATACATCGTTTATAAATTTTGTACAAAAAACGGTTACATTTTCATACTTTTTCTCCAACTGCTGAAGCTTTTTTAGGAATAGTAATAATTTTAAACCTTCAGAATTGAACGATTTTAGAATTAGAAATTCAAAGATAAGTATTTAAAATTGTTAATATTTTCAAACTTAAAATCGACAGAGCTTAAAATTATGCAGTTTCCAATCAAAATTGTATTAAATTTAGAAAAAAATTAATTTGATTTTCAGATTTGACTTATATAGAAGACTTTGCATGTCTATTATGTTTTACATACTAGTCGATAACTGACAAAAAACTGCTATCAAATTCGATTTACTTTTTTCTCGAAAATTTTCATTTATAAACATAGCGTGTGCATATTTACGGACGCTCTCCAGAAAACGTGACACGTTTGTTGCATAAAAATTGTGTATGAGAAAAATAGCTTGCGATTGCTTCGTCATAGAAGGAGAAATTTTCAAATCTTTTTTTTCTTCCTCATAGATGAATATTTGTAATGGTAACATTTAAAAAAAAATTTCAAATTCATTTAATTAAACCTTCCTCAATTTAAATATATCTAATACAATGTTCTAAGCATTTGTCCGGCTGTGTGTTTGCGTGTGTGTGTGTGGATGTGTGGATGTCACGCTTTTTTGTGAACACGATAACTAGAAAACTGTTGCAGATGAATTGATGAAATTTGGAGGGCTTATTTTTCTCACTAATATCTTGAAACTGACCGAAGGATTTCTAAAGATATTTATTGCATTTTTTTTGGCACTCAATAATATTTTAAAAATCGGTTTTTTGTAGTAAAACTTTTTTCATTAGCATAATTCAAAGTTGATGCACGGATACAAAAGATTCCTTGGTTCAAGATGAATCGATTGACCTATAATATTAATATATTTTACTAAAGCGTAGGGATGTTATGGTAATTCATATATTATGAAAATCGGTTTTTTATAGTAAAACTTTTTTCACTAACATAATTCAAAGTTGATGCCAGAATATAAAAGATTCCTTGGTTCGAGAGGAATCGATTGACCTACAATATTAATACATTTTATTAAAGAGTAGGGAAGTTATGGTAATTTATATATTTTGAAAATCGGTTTTTTATAGTAAAACTTTTGATCATAAATATTTAAATAGATTAATTCTTGAAATTTTTGTAAATAAATCATAAAGCTGGAAAAGGAATAAGGTGCGCTAGAATTTTTCCCTTCCCTTTTCCAGCTAGAAAAATTATCCT
This sequence comes from Andricus quercusramuli, assembly GCA_932178445.1. NCBI lineage: Eukaryota > Metazoa > Arthropoda > Insecta > Hymenoptera > Cynipidae > Andricus > Andricus quercusramuli. The sequence goes on from CAKNXH010001073.1 coordinate 838,613, forward strand.
TTCGAATACAAAATTTGATTCGTCTGATTTGTCTTTGTATTAAAAAATGTGTAGTATTATTTTGAAATTTCGTATTTTTTGTAAATTTCTATTGTTGAAATGAATATCATACGAGTATAATTATAAATACAAGCAAAGTGGAAACACTCGAGATTGAATTCGCAGCTAGTTTCTTATGTGTACATGAATTTGGTCTCTTTACCATATTTCGAAAAAAGAAAGATCAATGCTTATGACATTTTCACAAATAGTAGCTCCAATTTATGCCGAGGTCTCATAGGAGTTTAAATTAGATCGAAATTCAAGAATTTTAAATCAGACTAAAATCAAATTCAAAATCCCATTTAACGTCCAACAATCAATTCAATATATAGAATTCCTGAAAAAAACAACAAGAATTCAACGATCAAATTTGGACAAACACCACAAAATGCTCCTATTGCAATTCCTAAAAAACAAAATAAAAAATTTGTTTCTTTGGATAAAAATAAAAAAGAGGAAAGAAAAATGAGAAGCCAACCAACCAAATCCCCTTCCTTCTCTTTTTTATTTCTTTCGTCTTTTTTATTATTATCAAATCACAATAAAAAAGCATGCAAATGTACATTACCAACGTTTCGGTGTTCACACGGCACCCCTATCAAGGCAAGAAAAAGAAAACAGGTGGGAGCAGCGACCAAGTGACGACGCTATCGCTTCGATACCTGAGATCTGAATGTGGGTCAATAGGCCAAACCGTCACAACAAACAAGAAATAAGAGAAAGAAAGTCAAGATTCATGAAAACTAAATATAATTAATCAAACTTGAATAACTTTTGTTTAATCTATCTAAATCAGTTATTAAATTAGTAGAGGACCTATTTTTTTTTTTCAATATAAAGAATTTCCATGAATTCTCTCTTTATCTCATTACTTTCACTATCTTATTTAATATTTACATGTTGGTAATGTACATTTGCATGCTTTTTTATTGTGATTTGATAATAATAAAAATAAAAAAGACGAAAGAAATAAAAAAGAGAAGGAAGGGGATTTGGTTGGTTGCCTTCTCATTTTTCTTTCCTCTTTTTTATTTTTATCCAAAGAAACAAATTTTCTATTTTGTTTTTTAGGAATTGCAATGGGAGCATTTTGTGGTGTTTGTCCAAATAAATACATTGCTATATGGTCAATCAAATGCTTGGTTGATTCAACCCAATTTTTTGGTTACTAAAGTTTGGTTGATTATAATAAATATTTTGGTTGATCCAAACAAATATTTTGGTTGTTTCGTTCAATGAAAATGTATCCAGATATCGACGTTCAAAAAATTGTATTTTATGACAAAAGCTGTTGGTAAAAAACTTTTGATAAGCATCACATGCAGCATTATCAAACCTAACTTTCACCCAATCTGACAGAAAAGCTTTTTCTCCATACAATTGTGTGAGGTTCTTTCATCACTTATTAATTTTAAGGTTAGATTGTCTGCACCGGCGTGAACCCTGCGAGTTAAAGTTTTTACTTATGATCAAAATGTTCTGCATACTGTTTCAGATCCCATTTTTTAAAAACGTTGACATTATTAGCGTCGTTCGTATCATTAATTTTTTATACTAATTCGCGACAAGACGCACGATGAGAATCTTTTCGACACGCAAACTGGTCACCGGCGCGGGCTGACATCATCTGTTTCGTTATGTTTAGTGTAGTTAATGGAAGTATTTGGTAGAATTAACCAAATTATTTCGTTACTTTAACCAAATCATTTTCTAATAAATAATATATTACGCTCAACACATTTATTTGTTTGAATCAACTAAACATGCTCAAATAAATAAATTCTTTGAATTGACCAAATTAATTCATTGTGTTTCTTAAAAATTACCACAGGTTTATTTGCGCTGACCAAATTTTTTAGTTTCAACAAGTAAATTGCGTTGAACAAACTGTTTTGTTGAATCAACCCAATCTTCTCTCTGAGTGCAATACACCCATAGAATTTCGCAGCGGTATTTTTTTATTACTTTTTATAAATATTATTTATCTTGCAGATTTGCAATATATACATATTTCAAAAATAAGTTTCCGCAGGTATATTGCAGAAAAGGAAAAAGAAATGAAAAGGGAATTAAGGGCTGAAGGCTCGGTGAGCTCATGCGTGGAACGCGAGCGAGCTGGCGGATTGTTTCTTCCTCCGAGCCGCGAACAATTTATATTTTAATCGGACAAGCCTCGGCGGTTCAGAGGCTTTATCTGTTGGATGACAGGCGATGGGCCCTCGTTCTACCTGCGCGCATCTCTCGTCTCCTCTCGTCTCCTGACCACCACGCCGTAGTCACCCCGGGAAAGAAAGCAAAAGCAGAATCGAAGAATCGAACAACCCTGATGGATCCTCAACGAGAGGTTTCATTCAAATATGGTCCTAGTCAAGCGCAAAAACAGTCGGTAAAGGCATTGTCTTCTATTCATCCATTTATTACAATTAAAAACATTAATTGAACAGGGTTATTCCATTTTTTATATTTCACTGAAATCGGTTGCGACCTAATTCTTTACAAATTGTTATGCTTAACCATACTGAACTTCAATGTTGTTTGACACGTACTTATAAGTTGAAAATCTGATCGTGATACTCAAAACGTGCACAGTTGGAAGGGTGCCATCTCTGCACGTAGACTTTTAAATGGAAAATCTGATCCTAAGAATTGATACACGCACAGTTGTAAGTCTCGTATTTGTGCACGTGGACTGGTAATTTAAGCACCTTGTCTTATTAATTGAGGCATGCACAGTTGGGAGTCTTTCATCTGGGAACGTGCACAGTTGGGAGTCCTTCATCTGGGAACGTGTACAGTTGGGAGTCTTTCATCTGGGAACGTGTACAGTTGGGAGTCTTTCATCTGGGAACGTGTACAGTTGGGAGTCTTTCATCTGGGAACATGTACAGTTGGGAGTCTCCAATATGTGTACGTGGACTTGTAAGCGAAAAATATGATCGTATTTGTAGAGACGTGCCCAGTTGGGAGTCTCCCTACTGTGCACGTATACAGTTGGGAGTGTCCACTGTGCACGTGAAAGTGTCAGTTGAAAATCTGATAGCATTAATACAGATGTGCACAGTTGGGAGTGTCCCGTCTGTGCACGTGCACAGTTGTGCCAGTGGCCAAGAACGTGCACAGTTGTACCCCTCGCAAATTTAGACGTGTACAGTTTGGAGTCTCCCATCTGTGCATGTGAACCTGCAATTTTAAAATCTGATAGTATTATTAGAAACGTGCACAGATAGTAGTGCACAGTAGACTTGCACAGATGGCCTGTGCAAAGTTGTGCCAGTGGCCACCGACGTGCACAGATGGGCTCGTGCACAGTTGCTCCGTGCACACTTGCATCCTTCCCGTCAAAATTTTGTTTCTATGAGGATGCGTCGCACCATTGACAAGGGTTTTTCTCTGAGATGATTGCTCCTGTCAGGATGTTCCTTTTATGATTCGATAGAGTTACGAAATAGCTCGAAAGTACTTTTCTGTTTCTTTTCATACAGAAAAAAAATGTAGACAGCTTTTTCTGTATCAGGTCCCGTGTTTTCTGCAATGCATCAATATTTAACAAGACTTTTTTGCAGATGGTTGCTTGTTTTTTTTATTAAAAAATTAAAAAGATATGCTACTCTTTTTGAGTCAACATCGACGTATCATGGGACGCGCCGTGTCTTTCACCAGTTTTTCTCTGAAGTGGTTTCTTCTTTGAGGATGTTTCTTTCATGCTTCCATAGATTATTTTAGATTTTATATTATTTTAGATAAGTTTATACAGTTTTTTGTGTCTCAGGTAGAAGTTGAGTTTTAGCTAGCCATAAATTTTAATTTATTAATTAGTAGAATCACAAAAGTCAAATTAGTCAACATAATCTTTATCTCGTTTAACCAAACCTCAAAATGTACAATCCTTCGGGCTATTTTGAAAATTTATATTTTGGTAGAAAAAGGTTCGGAACCAATACAAAATTTTCAGGGAGATAAAATGAAGACCTGACTTACATTTACTGCACGGAGAAAAAACTCCGGGGTTTAGCGCACGAGAGTTCAAGGCATTAACGCATGGACTATTATAATCAGGCGCATATTGCAGGCGTCTCTTGCTTTATTTTCAAGAGCCTCCACGGACTTTCTCGGTGAGTCTCCTTGCGATTTGCCTTCTGCCTGTTGACACGTTTTGGCACCTGATTTTTGTATCCTTTCTATGATTTAATTTTTGACATTCTGTGTACCCCAAAGAGTTCCACAAATTACCCTGATTACAGTTTTCGATTCTAAAGTAATAGAAAATAGATTTGTATCTATGAATTTGAAAAAATTGCAAAAAAGTTTCAAAATCAAAATTAATAATCGTATTATCGGAAAAATGAATGGCATTTTATTTGAGAATCTGGAAGCTTTTGCACTGAAATTATTGACTAGATACCGTTGGCAAACTCCTTTTGAGGCCAATTAGCCTATACATTTAGCATCATCATTAACACAATGCTTTAGGTTGGTACTAGTTACCCTCTGTTCATTCGCGTGCCCTGGCATCATATTGAGGATGGTCACGTGGCACTCAACGTGTTCGACCTGCAAACCCCCATGCTTATCTACCCTCAAAGTGCTTTACAGTCAGAAACACGTGGACCTGGTATAAACTGACCATTGTATTTAAAGACCTTTGCGGATTCTATGTTCTTAGCAGATTCTATAAACGATATTTCTGGAATAATATTGATACTGATTCAAACATAATAAACATTACGTACACCTTTCAAAATTACACAATTTTGAAATGAAATTATTCAGCTTTGAATGTCTGACTCTAAACCCCTTTTTAAGAGAAGTTCTAAATTAAACAACTTATAATTTAGCAATTGACAAATAGAGATTTTTTTCTGGAAGATTTAAACAATTCAATGAAATTTCAGTCGTATGTTTTGCCCATTTTCTAATAAAAAGATATCAGAAATTTTCAGTATACTCTTGCACTGGAACTTTAACATGCTTTTCTTTTTAATCATGCCAAGTGAAATTTTACTAATTGAATGATTGAAATCATTTGTCAAGTAGAAAGTTGATTCCTTTTACCGTAAAGTTTTAATGTTTTTTTCTTGGTGAAAAGCATTTATTTAGTCTCAATTAAGTCTCTGAAATATAAAAATTAAGTGTAAATCCGCGAAAATAGTGAAAAAAGGAAGAACTCAGTACAAGTTTTCAACACTTTTGTTTACAAATTTTTCATCATTGCCCGGCTATAATTACAAAAATATGCGTCCCATGAAAAATGTTATTAGAACATTTTTTCTATGAGTTCTTTCTATTTCAATTTATTTCTAATGTACTTTCCTAAAGAAACGATGATAAGTGAGTTATTATTAAAAAAAACCGTATTTTAAAAATGTACGCCACTTTTAAAAGTTACGCAGAGGGAGGGGTAGGAGAAAAAAGAAAGTACCTTTTTATATTGAAACAAGTAATACTTTCGATCCATAAATTCTTTAGTCAGAATTTAGTCGACAAAAAAGTACGCGCCCGACCTAAGAGTGAACCGGCAGTGTTTATTATTGCATATAAAACCTACCCATTCAATTGCTTTTCATAAATGTTAACCAACACTTCATACCAGCTATAAGTATAACAATGCTCTGCGAACCTGGAAATAGACACATGAGATTGATATAAGATGAGTAATAAAATTAAAATAACTCGGAAAATTATTATTATACACAAATCTATATCTAAACATTTGCAAGAAGAAAGTACAAGATTGAGGACTAGTACTGAGTACATGAATCAACATAAAAAAGGAACTAATGACTGAAAATAAGATTTAAAGCAAAGCTTGTCACACACTTCAAACATGTTACTTATTTGTAAGTAATTATTTAAGCCGAAGCTAAAAGTAGGGTAACTACGCTGAGGTTGCATTATTTCATATTGATTTATATGTTAAAATAAAACTTATATTTCAACCTCAAAATTATAACAAAATTTATCTGATTTACAGTAAAATAATATCAATATTTTGTCACATAAATATAAGGATGAGCATTAGATTCAAATTTATATAGAATTATTGAGATTAAACTAAAATGTCATACAGCATTCTATATGGGTAAGTCACAGGGGTTACGGCTGAAGTTGGTCAGACAGATCCTTTACTTCCCTAGTACATATTTATTTTCCTTACCAAATTATTCAGTAAAGACTAAAAATCGTTTCATCTGCATATATTTCGAAATTAAAAACCCAAAAGCAACCATTATTTGGATCCAAAAATAAATGGTAGTGATTAGTATTACGGAAAATTCCTTAGTATTTAATAATTATTTTTTCCGGAGTATTCCTTAGTATTACGGAAAATTCCGTAATACTAATTGGTCAAGAATAACAGTACACGGAAAAAATTAGTTGTTGAAATTTTGAATGACTGAGTCAACCCACTCTAGGATAGGCCTACACGTTAAAAGTATGTCATAAATTGAAAGAATCGTCTTCTTAGAAACTTTGATAGATACATGTTTAAAAAGTAGACAGAGTTGTCGAAAGTACAAAATAATTTCAATGAAAATGTGAAGACCAGAGGAATAGAGTTCTTGAAACACTGATACACTAATGCTTCGAAGCCAGTCAATGAAACTTTCGATGACTCCTAACGAGTTTTTAGAAAACAGTGTAGCCAAGTTAAACAAATATATATTTCGCGGTTATATTTACTATATTGTTATTCACATAGACTCCCGCTTAAGTTATATTTATTTTTACAGATACAGACGAACGTATGAAAAATCGAAACAAATTTTGCGGCTGGAATTCGAACTACCTAAGCTAACACCTATGTCTATGACGCATCGAACGCAACTTCTCCCTAACAACTAGACCCCACGGCTAACTTAACACATTGAATATTTTGCACAAACCCCAGTGAAGAGCCAAATTTAAATCCGCGCTCATTTGTTCATTGCCGGTGACCGCGACTCCATTCAGACTTATGCATGCACCACTTCACCTGAGCGTCACTACGTGTTAACACAAGCATTCAATGTGACTGTACATTGTGAATATAGGTATAGATATGTAGAAGACAATCAACGAAATCTTTGACAAATTATAAATCAGTTATTCGTTTCTGTGCTAGAGTTATTGTATTTCAAATCTTTTGGAATCTGGAAGACTTTTTATGAAAAATTGAATGCTTGTGTAGAACTTTGTCAAAATCTGCTAAATGAAAATTCGAAAACTGATGTTCCTGGATTGTGTTTCAATAATTCGATAACTTTTTTCACTTTTTCGATTAAGTCTGCGGTTCTTTAATCAAAATTATACGAGATTCTAAAAAAAAGTGGCCTATCCTAGAATGGGTGACTCGTTATATAAAATTTCGACAACTTTTTTTTCCGTGATAGGCAGAGCTATTATAATAATATTTTATGTAATTATTATTATATAATTAATTATATAATAATTCATAATATCTTTGCCATAGGGCTGGTATTACAGAATTTTTCGTTAGGTTTGCCTGAATGACCTGGAAAGGGGATTAGTCTTACAGAAAATTCCGTAACGGTAGACATTTCGTTCAAGAATACATTATAGAAAACAGAAAACGTTTGAAAGTGTACAAATGAAATTGATAAATTAAAATTATAGGGTCGAAATTAAATTAAAACATTTAAATTATCACGATTTCATATTGAGCGTGTTCAAATTCAACCATTTCAAATTAAGAGACATCAAAAATTCAGGAATGAAAAAAGTAACATGTTAAAAATATTGAAAACTGAAGATATATAATTGTAAAGAGTAAAAAACTGAAGAATTCCAAATGCGACCTTTTCAGATTGCACAATTAGAACTTTTGAAGTGCAAAAACTCAACAATCTAACAGTTTCTAGGCCTCGTATTTTTTATTATTGTAAAATAAATACTACATTTTTTTAAAGCTTCGTGGAATTTACGGAATTCATGGAATTCGCGGAATTAACGGAATCCATGAAATTCACGGAATGCGTGGAATTTAAGGAATTCATAGAATTCACGGAATTCGTGGAATTAACGGGATTCATGGAATTCGCGGATTTCACCGAATTGATGGAATTCACGGAATTCGTAGAATTCACGGAATTCACGGAATTCACGGAATTCACGGAATTGATGGAATTCACGGAATTCGTAGAATTCACGTAATTCACGGAATTCGCGGAATTCATGTGATTCACGTAATTGATGGAATTGATGGAATTCACGAGATATATGGAATTCAAATAATACGCGGAATTAAAGGAATTCGTGAAAATCATGGAATTTAAAGAATTCTTGGAATTCAAAGAATTCGTGAAATTCAAAGAATTCGTGGAATTTAAGAAATTCAAGGAATTCATGCTATTCAAGGAATTCGTGGAATTTATGGAATTCATGTAATTGAAGGAATTCATGCTATTCACGGAATTCGTGGAATTTACGGAATTTACAGAATTCGTGAAATTCGCGAAATTCATGTAATTCACGTAATTGATGGAATTCACGACATACATGGAATTCAAATATCACGCGGAATTCATGTACTTTAAAGAATTCAAGGAATTCGTGGAATTCATGGAATTTGTGGAATTCTTTGAATTCATGGAATTAAAAGAATTCGTGGAATTCATGGAATTCAAAGAATTCGTGGAATTCAAGGAATTCGTGGAATTGAATCAATTCGTGGAATTCAAGGAATTCGTGGAATTCAAGGAATTCGTGGAATTCGAGGAATTTGTGGAATTTAAGGAATTCGTGGAATTGAATCAATTCGTGGAATTCAAGGAATTCGTGGAACTCAAGGAATTCGTGGAATTCAAGGAATTCTTGGAATGGGGTAAAGGTCAAACCTCTACCCCTTTCTAACACTTCGTTGGGGAGGGAAGGAACCCCTGTGAATGGCCACAGAAATAATGTTGGTGAAACCCTTCTGCGTAAGACAAAAAAGGATTCAGGAAAATTAAAATAATATACAGAAATGAAGGCAATTAAAAACTTGTATTTAATTTTCGAAAAACGCAAAAAGAATATGCTTCGTGGAAAAGGGATCATAGCAGAAATATTAGTTAGATCTTTGTCCCTTTGTAACCTCAGAAAAAAATTTGTTTGTACCAAAAAAGCTATATGAAAATTTGGTTGAATCAAGCAAATCTTGTTTGATTTAACAAAAGATTTGATTGACCCAACAAAATATTTTTGTTGGATCAACAAAATACTCCATTTACCAAAAGATTTGGCTAAAACAACCAAAAAATCTAGTTGGGTCCATCAAATATTTTGTTGTCCATATAATAACCAAATTCTATGGTTCAACCAACAGAAATGGTGTTGATTCAAACAAATCATTTTCTGAGTGTAAGGCATGATTTTTCAATTTTTATTCAAAATCAGATTTTAAACTCAGTTTGAAAACGATATATAAGAGTTTATTAGTCTGATTTTGAAGTTTCTCGAAATTAATATTTTAGTGGTTAGGTTCTTTTTTGTGCGCGGCTTCATTTGTAAAACTTCAAATTCACTTATTTTAAGTAGCACGCTGAGCTGTGGTTGATTTCACATCAAAAAGGCTTGCGCACCCCTCGTTTCCCTTCTGTAATCATTTCACTGATGCCTGACGATCATTTTAAGACCAAAAAGAAAAAAATCGCTGGAGGGATTGTTAAACAAACTTACTTTTCTGTTATTATTTGCATGCCATTACGTATATTTTCAAAACAATAATTTTAAAGCGATGCTTTTGCGGCTTAAACTCTGCGACTTGGCATCGGAAAAAGTATCTAAGCATTAAACATCTTTGGAAATCTGGGACCAATTAACATTTTGGAAAAGTATGTAAATGCAATTTTTATCAATTTCCTGAATAATTATCTATTTATGAGCATACTACTTTAAACTTGTCACAGCAGAAATTAGAGTTCATTTAATTCCACCTAAAACTGAAAAAAAGAATTTGTTATCTTATATAGTTTAGGAAATATAACATTCAGAATTTATATTTTTCTCAATATTTGACGAATAAAATTTCATTTCAGTTTTTGTAGACAAAAATAGTCAAAATATTATTTAAAGCAGACTTAATTTCAAGCCAATCTAAAAGAATAAGATATTACACCCGAAGTTATATCGCGTCGAAAAATACCAACTTTTGTGGAAGTTCGCTAAACAGTAAGTTTTTTTTAATTGCTTTTCTTCTGCACTTTTTGTTCAAATTTGTTTTTATGATAATAAAAGTTCGTAATTCATCGGCTTTTTAAATTTATTTTATACCCTGATCTATTTTTTATCTAAATCGAAATAAACTTGTAAAAGAGAACTAATTTTGTATGCTTATATTTCAGAAATGATTAGTGCTTTTCATATTTGCAGGTAATTTGATGTACTTTTATTGTTATAAGAACAACTTTTGATGCAAAGCAGTAGATTTGCTTGGAATGAAGTCTGCTTTAACTCATATTGTGACTATTTTGGTCTACAGTACACAGGGAATATGTTATTTCAAAAAAACTAAAAGTAATTTTTTTTATCAAATTTTGCAGAAAAATGTTACTTTTGAAAGTTGTATCCCCTAAACTACATCAGATAATTTTTTTTAGTTTACGGAGAATTTGATGCACTATAATTTTTGTCACTTAAAAATGTTTAACGTTTAGATACTTTATTCGATGCCAAACTAGAGTGTAAGTCGCAGAAGCACAGCTTTAGTATTATTTGTATGAAAATATAAGCAACAACCTGCAAATAAAAATAAATTGAGTTTATTCAACAATCCGTTCAGCGATTTTTTTCTTTTTGTTCTCAAAACATTCGTGATGCAGGGTATCACTGAAATCATTTCAGAAGACAAACGAGAGGTTCGAGCCCTTTTGAGTTGAACTCAATCCAAGCCCACCGTGGCTAAGATGTTTTCGATTAGTTCTAAACTTTCTTTCTTTTCGATCCACATTCAATTATTCGCAATCTTCTAAAAGTCAAAAAAGATGTTGTGTTTAAAGATCAAAAAAACTCATAAAGTATGGAATTCAAAGTCGATAAAAGTATGAACGGATGAGAAAAAATGTTAAAGGTATATATCCCTGAGAGACATAAAAATGCCGTATAACAATGAGAAGGCAATATGGTCGAAAGTGACTTAACATCCGAAAAGAATAGGCACAGGTGTTGTAAAAATACCTACATACATAGGTTATGCCTATGTATCGTAATTAAAGGTGGATATATACGTGGGAAAGTGTCAGTTGATGATTTGGTCGCTTGGGTGTGTGCATTGTGTCCGGTGTCCTTGCAACATTCACAAAGTGCTTAGTTTCATGGAAACTCGACTGTCGCATAGAAGAGCTTTCAGAGGAAGAGGCAAGGGGAAAGGAGTGACCATAGTTCGCACACTTTAACTACAACCCATTCATCCTGCCAACTTCCACTATTTTTTACTCAACGCAAAAATTGTCCTATCAACTTTATTTATACATATATTTGATATTCAGACATGCAAGTTCGAATAATAATGATTTATATCTTTCTCTGTTAAGCCTGCTCTATATGACTCATCCAGGTAACAAAACTCGATTGAATGGAAATTATTTGAATCGGAGAATTTAAGAAGGTCTATTCACGCAAATGTTAATTATTTCAACCGATCGCCCTACTACCAATTCAGGCAAATCACATTAATTATTTTTCAGTTTCTATAATCGGAACGACATTTACTTGCTGAATTGTCTAAAATATAATAAAATAAGCCGGTATATGTAATTGAAATGATTAAATTTATCAGGCCGAATACAAATTTTACAAACCCGTAGACCAATGTGCCATAGTTTTGAGTTGCAACATTTTTGACACACGAAAACAATTGAAAGCACAATGAAAATTCTCATTTTGCAAAATTAGATAAGCAACAAATTTCACACGAATGGCTTTCTGTGAGTGACCTGCTTTCTGACTTACGAATCTATCTTTAAGCTCATTTTTTGTCTTAAAAAAAGACCCTCCTTCATGAAACAAAAATTAATTATGTGAGCGTTGGGTCAATACTATACATAAAAAGAAGGTCTTAAAGGTTTGACTGATTTCATTTAATATTGTGTTAATAAAGTAGCTTGAATTGAGACATTTTTTTACTAAGACTCAAATTCAGACTTACGTATTTAGGGCTAAATTTAAGTCAAGACAAGTCCACCGTGAAAGTTTAAGACGTTTTTCAGGTTAAAATTATTTTAAAAAACATTTAATGCATCTAATAATTATTATTCTTTTTAAATATATTTTGGATTGGTTTAATTTAAGTCAAAATATAGGCTCAATTAAAGCCCTATGGATAGTTTTAAGGCATCCAACCTAGGCTAGTTTTTAGTGTTGCTAGTATCCTTTATATTACACGTTAAAATAAGACCATATCGGGGCTTGAATCCAGACTTTTTTTCATAATATGATAGGAAAACATTTTTTTTTGTTTTTCAATATGAGAGAGAGCGTAAATATTTGTCTATGTCTCAAAATTAATACTCATGATTTATGGCAGATTTAAGGTGTATACAATATAATAGATTTATATATTTTTTATTATTTTTTTTTCTTACTGGTAGTTAGAACTAAAATTCAGAAACATATTTATTTTTTATTTGTGCCAAATTTGATCAAACTTATTTTTTAATAATTTCAGAACGTAACATTTTCTTAAATTGGTTATGGTGAAATCGTAGCGAACCTTTTTATTGACAGCAGAATTGACTGTCATTCATTAAAATTTGAGAATTTTTGTAAGTTCTGATGTTCCGAAAATGAAGGGCCCACTTTCGCGATATGAATTTAAATATAGGGGCATATACCGGATAAATTCCCGACATTTTAAGCACAGGTCGAATGTTCTAGGTGAAATAATGAGGTGCTGGGGTATTTTTGAAGTTGGAATTTTGAAAACCAGGTCTTCGAGAAAAACACATTTTAAATTGGCGAGTGTGATAAGCGCGCGTGTTAAATTTTTTGGTTAAAATATCAAATTTATCCCCACTTCCGGTCACTTCCAGATCATAAGTATAATTTCACGAGATACTGTATAGACTGAAGTATATAATTTCCCATCGAAAACCCAAAATCTATACTTTTGACCTTTGTTTACAAAGAAGCGAATATCTCCTGAGCTACGATCGACAAAGAGGGTACTTTTCTGGACGAATGTCCTAATTTTTTAATAAGCAGCGATTTTAAAAAATGTTCGACAAAAAATACAATTGCTCTATATTCTGCTTCAGGCAATACCATCATTCATAGAATTGTGATTCTTGAAAGTAAAATCTAAGACTTTTCCTAAAACCTAAATGTCTTTCTTTTAAGTATTGAGATATATTCTACAACATTTAAAAATAATCATAGACAATATTTTATAATCCAAAATCTAAATCTTAAAGAAACTGCAAACATGTGAAATTACCCAAGCGGGAAAATTATATATAATTTATATTGATAGTGGAAAAAGTTATGTTTAATTAATTTGTGATATACAAAAAATGTGTAAAACAAACGAAAACTATATAGAATATTTATGACGCTATGTATAATTTATCCACCTGGGTAATAATTTTTACACAATAAAAAAGGTAGTGTCTGTAAGTCCGGACAGTCTGTACGTTTATTTCCAGCTATACGGCACCCCTGTTACAGGTCACAGAAATAATGTTGGTGAAACTCCTACCCCTTTCTAATGTCAAACATTACCAAATTTTTTTAAACTTTTCAAAACAAAAATTTTCAAATTTTCTTTCGATACTCAAAAAATTCAAATTAATAAAAAATTCGGCTTTGACTTTTCTTTCCAAACGCGACGCTTCTTTCCCTTCACCAAGTACGTACGTTTAGATTCGACCGTTTTATAAAGATACATAAGCGTACGGACTATCCGTACATTTAGCACAGACGTGTAGTCAAAGCTAAACTTACGGACAGTCCGTACTTTTAGTCAAGCCGAGCTAAACATACGGACATTCCGTCACTTTAGACTCGGCCAATAAAAAAACCTTTTTCCGTGTATATTTATTTATATAAAAAAAACTTATAATTCGAAAATTTAGAGGTTTCATTTTCAGAAAAAAACAACTGAAATTTATAAATAATGAAATGTGTTTTTTGGTTTGTAAATTAATTAATTTATTGAAATCAATTAATATCGGTCGGTTTCGAGGAATTTCCGGTAGCGGTTGTTAGATGCCAGTAGAGTCAATCTTTGTAGGTGCTGCGCTCTGCAGCTAAATGCGTTAACCCAGTCAAATCTTCCAACAGAGTTTCTCACCGCCACGGTCAACCTTTTTTTACAGGCCCGACCTTAGATAAATCGCCTCCTTTTCACTTCCATTCTCGTAAACGAATATGCATCTAACCAGTTCCACCTTCTACCAATAAGTTCCTCAACAAAAACTAGTAATGAAATTCAATATTATATATTTAAAAATTTTTAAAAATATTTTCATGAATACACGATTAACATTAATCCAATATTATCCAATTCGGTATCTGAGAAATGATATATTTTAAATAACTAACTAGAACATTTTATTTATTTAATTGTTAATAGCAACAAATGTTTTAATATTTACCTACAACTAGTAAATCTCGTTTCTGACCTGTTTTCCAAAAATGTTACCGTTAATGCATATTTTCGAAACTGAACTTCAAATTAAAGTTTTCAAAGTGGAACTGAGCGGAACAATTCTAAGCTAAATGTTCAAAATTGTAAATTAAAGATTAGAATATAAAACTTTAATTTTGAGTGCTTAATGATCAATTTTATAGCATTTTAAGTTGAACACTTTAAAGATATTAATTCAGAAAATTTCAAACAGTACAATTTCTAACGAAATATTTATTTTTTCGAACTGTCTACTGTTGCGGAATTTTCCGTAAGACTAACCCATTTCCAGCTCGTCCAGGGCTAGTGTCACGCAAAATTTCGCAATACCATAGCCCTAGCGGTATACTTAATTTGAGTCTTATGGGAAACTCTGTAATACTAGACAGTGCCTTGTTTTTTAATGTTCTGAACTAATCGTTTAACAAGTCTTTAATTGGTAATTTGTCAAAGAATATTTAATGCTTTAATCTAAAATTATTAAATTTGGAACTGTTACTTCCTCGTGTCTAAAACGGCGTTCTAAGCAATTTTCCGTTGAAGATGAATTGATGGGAAGGCTTACTGTCGCCAAATATATCACAAAATTAACTCAAGGATTTCTACAAATATTTATCAGATTTTTTTTAGTACTTTGATAATATTATTTAAAAATGGGTGTTTTTGTGTAAAACTTTTTTTATTGACATAATTCAAATTAGATGCAACAATATAAAATATTCCTTGACTCCAGACTAATCGAACGGTCTATAATAATAATACATTTTTATTGAAGAGTACTAAAGTTATGGCCATTTATAATGTTTAAAAATCCATTTTTTTATAATAAAACTTTTTTCATCGACATAATTAAAAGTAAATGTAAGAATAGAAAAGACTCCTTGATTAGAAACTTAAAAAATCATTAATGCTTCCTCTATGATTGAATTCACAGCTAGTTTCAATTTACAATTATTGGGCATTTGTCGATCTATAATTTTTAAAGTTTTGTAAGTTTTTAATTTAAAATTATTAAACGATTAGGATTTTCGAATATATAGAAAATGTACAGTTTGAATTTAAAATTGTTAAATTTGAATGAATTAAATTTAAAAATCTGAATTTTTGAACGCTTTGTTTAATAATATGACAGTTTTATGTGTACTGAAAAATCTGGCTAATTGTACCAACATTACCACTATTTGTACTATTCATACTATTCATTCTAAAGATGCATTGAGGAAAAGGTTTGTTTGAATCAAGCCAAAAGAAGTGTTTGAATACATTTTATTTGATTAAAAAAAGTTATTATGTAAATTTAATTAACTTTATTTGAATTGAACAAAATTTATTGAAACTGAACAAAAACAATGTTTGAAATAAATAAAAATATATTACAAATAATATGCCGTTTTCTTTTCCAATTTATTTTAAAAATTTCAAAATCCAAAACAAATTAGTAGGTGTGGACAAGGGAAA
This sequence comes from Andricus quercusramuli, assembly GCA_932178445.1. NCBI lineage: Eukaryota > Metazoa > Arthropoda > Insecta > Hymenoptera > Cynipidae > Andricus > Andricus quercusramuli. Next base: position 854,715 of record CAKNXH010001073.1, read on the forward strand.
ATAATGAGAATAAGTTATTTCGCGTAATGATCGTCATTGATCGACAGGACAATGCCTATGATTATTATTTCACAAATTGGCAAAGTAGCAAAGAAATCTTGAAACCAGCTATACGTGAATTCAATTAACTTTGCTTCGCCAATTTTTTTTTTTATTGATCCGACGTTGATAATTCCTATAGGATAAGCAATTGATATGACGAGATGCGCCAGCGTGTAATTAAATTCAAAGACTAGAATACAACCCATTATATATTGCACGATTCGGCATGAAGTTCAATTTCAAAAAAGGGATGAAGTAAACTGATTTATCCACTTACTGTAAGGAATCGTTTACAAATGTTAATATATAGTGTTATATTTGAAAAAGTAGTTCCAATTCATGAAAAAATTAATAATTATAATTTATAATCTACTCTACAAATTTTAATCAGCGAAAAGTGGGTCACTAAATCAAATCAGTTATCATCATTAAATAATCAGTTAAATTAACTGATTAATGAGTAAAACCGTTCCTGATTATATTGATTAACCTTACATACTTTTTCTCGATATAAATTTAGAGAGTATTGAAAATTAAAATTATTAGCAAGCCAATGAACATGGATTTCAATTATGGATCGTTTATTATGGAAATAAAACTATAGCGAAACATTCATTTAGCTTTGTTTCGAAAACTCAAATTTCCACACTTTTTTCCCTAATTATTTATAGGAGCAAAGCTCTCAGTGGACTATGGATGTCTGCATCGAACTCTTTTATCTCGTTGTGATTCAAAACCTTTTTAATTGCTCAAACGGGCTGAACCTTGACACATGATTCCATTGTGTCCCAATTAATACTGCTAGAGATCCTCCACTCATTGCGTTCCAAATAAAAATAAGGTTTATAAACTTTTCCGGATTATTTCACATGATACAAAAAATTGAAATTATCTAAATTTATCATACCTATATCTCATAATAAAAAACAAATATCAACTCAAGTATACAAATAATCAAATCAAAGCTTATATCCATAATTATTCTTAGAAACACGAAACAGAATTGCAAATAATATTGAAATGGCAAATAACACCTTCACAGAAAAAACGAAATGAAATCTTTACATCGATTTCAGAGTAATCTTTACCTGCAATAGAAATTAACTTCACACGTTAAGATTTACGCACCACATGGGAAGTGGTTACCATGTCAACTCTATAAAATCTTGCTTTGTTTCGATGCGAGAAAATTTAACTTGATCTTCTTGAAAATTACCCGCAACAAAAATTCAATTCTGTTTCTTCTGTGTTAGTGACAAATTTTATTGGTGATAATAGCCGTTCCAGTAAATAATTTATCTACTGATTTTAGCGGGGTGGACATGATCGACAGTTTTGTATTTATAGGACCATATTAAGAGTCGATTATTTGAAAATATTACCTAATAGGGTCTACTATAATTAGGTTCGTAATCAGAAAGAATCGAAAGCTAAACTTTATATCCTCTTAATTCTTGTGACCCAAACGTGGGGTTGAACGTGCTTAGTTATTTATTGCTGTGCTTCCCTCGCATGTATGATACGTTTTATCGCACAGCATTCTACCTTATTATGGTGGGATAACATTTACGGAACACATTGCAATATATAAACCTTTAAATATAAATAGACACCATGAAAATGTTACGTACATCCAGAAAACAAATATCAAATAACGTATGTATATGCTTCCTTCCTAGCCAAAAAAAAACTTTTCAAAAGAGTGAACTTGTTGTAGAAAACCTGATTGGCTTTTGAATGCCTTGAAATTGCTACATTGATTACATTTAAAATTTAAAAATGAAATCCGATGCTAACCTCCAATTTGTTTAAAACTGTTAATTTAAATTGCGTTTGTTAGATGGTGGCAAAATAATTCATTGTTCTTGCAAATACAGATCTTAAATTATCTAGTTTAGTAAGAGAATAAAACTTAATTTCATTAAATAAAAAAAACATTAATTGCCGTTAACTTAGTACTTAAAATATGCAAATATTCAATAATCCCACGCGTAGTGCGTCTGTTTATTGGCTCTTCAATTGGATGACAACTACCTTGTGTAATTTGTTATCAATAATGCTCTCGAAGTTTAAAATTTACCTAATAAGTAATATACTAATTATTTGCTCATTTTGATTTTTATAAATGAATTTATTTAATAGTAAAAATGTATATTGTGCAAGATTAGTATCACAGAAAGGAATAATTTCGATATCCAAAACATAACTTTCCTCAAGTTGAGATAGCAGTTACAGGTTAACTCTCTCATTGCCTCTGGCGTTAAATTAATGACCATCCGCTCTATCGAATTATAATTAGATCCTAGAATGCAATGAAGTACTTCGCACGAGAACCTGGTCGCGAAACACCCACGCATTACTTGTACACCTTCACTATCTTTCTAGCGGGGAAAAAAGGCGGGAGAACTTATAAAAGCAAAATCACTTGATATTTAATACTTCTAATATGTCTCACATATGTCTCACATAAGCATTTAAATAAAAATTATTTTCATATACAGACGAAATAAACTTTCGAAATCGAGTGATTTCAATTTTTATTCTTTTTCAAATCTAAAATTTATCATTATTTCAAATACTTTCAAAATTAAGGTACAAATTCATGATGAAATTATCAATTCTGATCAAACTCAGAAACTATTTTAATTAAATCAAACATGAAAGATTTGATGTTTCAAATTTGCATTACTTTGAAGTTTGAAAACTTTTTAGTTGCAATTTTGTTTGAATCCCAGAATTTTATAATTTTATTAACTTTTCAAAAGCAATTAGTTTCAATTCTCTTTGAATGATTAAGATTTTAAATTTGAATCTTTCCAAATTACAATAAACTCATTTTTCCTATTCTTGGGGTATATAAAATTGTAAAAATTTTTCAAAAAGTTGAAATTTTATTTAATCACTTATTCTATTCTAATAATCATCATCATTTTTATCAATTCTCTCTAAAAACGACAATAATTTTGAAAAAAAAATACTTTATTTACAATCCCAATATTTTCCGAATAAAAACACATTTTTAATCAGGCCGTGTCTAGGTTTACCGAAATTTAGTAAGCGTAGAACAAATATTTTTGACAAGCCCAGGGAAACTGGAAAAGGGCGGCTAGGTTCCCCGAAATTCGGTGAGCATAGCGCATATATTTTCGGTGACCGTAGACACTTCGTTTTAATTATTTGAATATGCTTCAATTTTCAATTTCAGGTTTCCTTAATTCCAATTAGTTTGGAACCAAGTTTTTTCTAATTATAATTGTTATTAATAATTTTTAGAATTTTAGATTCCAAATTGCAAATCTGTTTCAATTGGTTGCATACAAACTTTCAGTTTGTTTAACCTTTTCGAACGAAAAACTTTAGATTTTTCAGTCCAAATTATAAATTATTGCCATATTTCTGATATGATAATATATTAATCTCTACAATAACTTGTCACTGTAATTTCCCACATTATCTTAATTCTTTTCTTGAAAGCGCATTTTTCACTACACATATATTTTTTAAATATTCATTTTAACATTCCTAAATATATGTGGGTCATTCCAAAATTAATGTCGAACCAGCCAGACTTTACATTTCAAAGTTGTTCATTATAATATATTACTATGACAAGATGCTTAGGAATGCCTTTTAAAGTATAATAAGGGTAGCGGGAACTAATAATATCCCGCGGTTGCTTTTCAAACACCGATCTTCATGTTGAGGTAGATACAGACGACTTGATATATTTCACATTTATCAAATAAAATACTTTTAACGGCTTCTTTTCAAAAACGTTTATATATTACACTATAAAAATATATTTACAAGATGTGCAGAACGTATACATTTAATATGATAGTGCTAAACGGAATAAGTAAAATTCATAACGTGCTTCGCTCTACATTTGTGTTGCATTTTCACTACATATCTGTTAAATGACATTTGTGTTATTAATGGATTTGAGTCGATTTACGAGAAATACTGAATTTAGTCGAGGCTAAAATTGTATACAAAAATCAATAATCAAAAAAATATGAATGAGCAAAGATTAACCCTAGGGGGACATAGTTGAAGTTAACAAGTAGTTGATGCGAATAATGCTAATAATGCTAATAATGCTAATTAATATTAGTTAATCGTGATTGGGATAAATATATCTGTACAAAATTACTTGAAACAATTTGTTTGAAGTCCTGAACATTTTTTAAGTAACAAAAAAAAAAATTGACATAATTATGAAATGTCTGGGGAAACGAATCGCAGTCTTTAACTTGGACCAGGGGACAACAAAGCACTTTATTTATTCACGGTATTTCCAAATGAAACAATTATTAATACAAATAACTTTTAGTCTGGATTTTTTCATGATTCTTATAGTTTAAAACACCGTTTACTTCAAAAATATATAATATTTCAAGCATCAAGCCTGTGAAGTTAGCCAACGAAAATAATTCCGAAGTTCTAATTTGAAATGACCCATGTATATACGCTTGTAAATAAATAGGGTAGTATCTTAAATTCTTAGATAACAAAATCTCATTCAGGAATTTCAATTTCGCTTTTACACTGTAAATTCTAAATTCTCATAAATACCGATAGACTAATAGGATTTACTTCCCGGATATCATATTTTATGTTTCAATCCGGAGCAACAGGTTTTTAAGAAAATAACAAGAACCCCATTTTGCACTATATAATAATAACGAAGCAGGCGCCAGTAAATCATATGAAACACAAGTTTGTGGCACGCGCGTACCATCCCTCCGATTAGCCGTAATTGATCCTGTAATTTAAAAGCACGTCCTCTTAGACTGACATTTCCTTTTTATCCTCAGACCTTCGCCATTTAAGAATTTAGAATACAGATACACTAAACTTTTATTTTCATCACACTGCTAAAGTGTCTGCTTTATATTTTTGCATTTCATCAAGGACCTGGAGATTTTATAGGTCTACTGTGTACAATTTTATCTGATTTGGTCTATAAATACAATTTTAATTAGTAGTAAAATATATTTGTTAATAGACGTATTGTATATATAAGAATCGATCGGTACAATTATATATAGAAATGTACGATTCATATAAATATCTGATGCATATAAATTACTGATTGAGTTTTATAATTTGGTTCCTGCGCATTTGCAGTACAAAAACGATATTTATGTATAAAACGCTTAGTGACAGTAAGTCTAGATAAATCTTACGCTATAATATCAAGCGATCGTCCATGCTTCGTCCATGGTCTAAGCTTCAACACTGATTCTGAGTTGAAAATTAATTTACAATTGAGTTATCAGTGAGGTGTTAACGATAAAAATGAGCCTTAAAAGAAACGAGCAAGAGAAGAGAAATTGGGTACATGTAAATGGAGTGATTGATGTTCATATTTGCTATATTTACTATTTATATCTGCACTTCATCTATAGGAAAAAATACTATTAAGTAAAAATCAACTATTAGGTGGTGAGCAATGAAATGTCACAATGAAAGTTTTAGGATTTGACCGGTTTTCAAAAGTATTTCAGGTCACTGCACTTGTTTTAATTCAACCCCAAATTACTAAAAAAAACACTTTTACGGACGTAGCGATAAGCATGGTTGTCATGCTCTCGTTCGAATTTGTTCCATATTAGAGGGGTAAGTTGCTATTGGAATAATAACGTACCCCAAGTATCAATTCAAAAAGGAAATTTACAACAAGAACAAAATGAAATTTTCTCTGAATTGGCTCAAACGATCTTCATAGCTCGTGAGAATCAATTCCTTTAATAAGAACGGGATAGAAACAAGATTGCGAGGTTTTAACCATTTTTTAATGCTATTGTTCTGTGGTATACTTACATCCTAACTAACTATATATATTTTTTCGGCGAGGTTTCAAAAGGATACCTCATAGTTTAAAATAATTAAAAACTATAGTTTTCGGAACTATTTCTCAATAACATTTTTCTTTATTATTTGTTTTCCCTTCAAAAGTTCAAGGCAATTAACATAGACGCGCTTATAGCGATTGAAAATAACTTTTTCTTTAAAAAAGTTAAAGTATCTTTGATAGTTGTAAAATAGTTGTTGGTGGATTTGGCTTTATTATCCGAAATCATGTAATTCCATTAGTTAATAACTGAGCAAAACGTTTCCGCACACAATTGTGAATTTATTAATTCCGTCAAAAATTACATGATTTCTTGCCAGGAACCTAGTTTACAAATAGGATGCTTTTTGTGTATAATGAGATAATTTTTTGTTATCTTTGGTTAATATGTCGGTCAATAATTTTTTTTTAAATTTGTATTTTGAATGTAATAAAACATAGTTTTTAATTAAAATTACTTGTGCGACATAATTCCAATCTTAACATTGATCCAAATTTGAAGTATGTTGGAGAATAGCTTTATTACATATTTTATTAAATGCAATAAGTTCATTATCAACCTTGTCAAAATGTGTAAGAATTCTTTACCATTGTGAAACAATTTCTAGAAAAGTAAAAATTAGAGGTTAACACGTTCACAGAGAATTCTTACACATTTTTTAAGGTTAGTAATAAGCTTTATTATGAGAGAAGTTGTAGGCTCCGGAAGCTACGGTCATGGTTCCTTAAAGCAACCAATCCCGAAGCAACTAGAAAGTGTACGTCATCCGCTTCTGCTCCTTCTGTCCTAGAAGGTAAGCAAGAGCGGGGAATTTACGCGAGATAACATCGGGCAACACTGTTCCTTGGAGTCAGGTCTCTAGCCGCGAATGACGTTACGCGGCAGACGGGACAGACCAGATGAAGTGATCCCAGAAGAACAGCCTTTTGTATCCGGTTCGAGATGGAATGAGCCTGACGCTGACAAGTCGGAATCTTGTTGATTTGGCTAATAAACGAAGCTTTCATACCTCCAAGACAGCCGGTTATGAGAACTACAAGATGGACTTTCAAAGCCTTGGTACAGTCTGCTCAGCTCGAAAAGAAGTGCTTGATATTTTGCCCGTTCTTCTTCCTCCTTTGCCGTGATATTACCATCGGCTAGTGCCGAGAATTCAATCACGTAAATGATCTTGTTCTTCAGATCTTGGAGGACAATTGGCTACGGAGCACTGACACGTTGAGTGGTGGAGAATGAGAAATTCCAGTAGATCTTACACTAATCATTCTCCACAACGGACTCGAGTTCCCCCTGGGCGTATGGCAAGATGGGCAATAGATCAACACCATAGAAATGCCTAAGATGGTAATATAACACTTTTAGAGCTGCATTGTGTCTCTCTATGTACGCGTAGCGTGCATATTTAGAGCATCCACTGAGAACATGTCCAAGTGTTTTTGGCTCTTGCTTGCACGCTCGGCAGTTGGTATCGCGTACAGGTACATTCATTATGCGCTGGCGGTAAACTAAGGTGTCTATGACGCCGTCTTGACAGGAAAAAAGAAATCCCTCGGTCTCCGATCTCAATCCAGCAGACTTGAGAAACATGTTGGACAGACCCATCCAGAGCTCTTCTATACGTATGATGCCGTAGAATTTACCATGAAGAAGCTTGTCAGCATGTTCTCTTAGTAGATGCGTATGTTCTGCATCCTGTATACGACTTTTGAGCACCAAATGTGTTAGTGATGCGAGGCCATGTGTAGTGTCGCTGGAATAAAATGGAAGGCCAAGCTCCTCTGCGGCCTTATCTGCGGCACGGTATAGAAACGCCGCAGCACTGACGACTTCATGCTGATGCTCGAGTCGCATAAGAGAATCTCTGCTATTTAGAACTGAGCAGGCTGTAGCCAGAACCGTTCTTCGATGAAGACACTCTAAGCTTAGCAAGCCTCTACGCCCTTTATCTCGAGGAAGATATATTCCAGGTACGGAAGATCTAGGATGAAGACTTCGATGGATTGTCATCATCTTGCGTGTCCTTCGGTCAAGTTGCTTCAACTCATCGACGTTCTAGTTTACTGCACAAAACGCGTAGAGCACTACAGGAACGGCCAGCATATTGGTCGACTGGATCTTATTCTTTACAGATAATTCGAAAGCCCAAATTTTTCTGAGAATTTGGCGATACCTTTTTCCAAGGGCCGTTCTTAACACGTGCACATTTTGAATTTCCGCTTGCGGTATTCCAAGATAAGTATATGTTTCTCCAATACCAAGATGTTGAATGGTATTTCCGCTTATGAGTCGAACATCCTGAACGTCACACGATGATGTAGTTTCTAGTCTTCCTTGGTGTAGGTGGAGACAGGCACACTTGTCCAGTTCGAAGCTCATGCCAATCGCTTTAGAGTAGTTGTTTACCGCCTCCACAAGGATGTTAAGGTCTCCTTCCGAGGAAGCAAAAAGTTCAAGGTCGTCCATGTATAAAAGGTGGTTGATCTTATATTCTCTTCTGTTTGGACTGCCACAAAGGTATCCAGAGCTCTTGCCTTCGAGCACAATAGATAGAGGCAAGAGGGAGCTGCAGAAAAGTATCGTACTTAGAGAGTCTCGTTGGAAGACCCCCCCCCCCACCCCTCTTATATGTGATCTCCTGCAACCTGCCAGCCCTCTCTTGGATCCACGTTGTTCAACTATTACACTCCATACCGGCTCGATAGATGATAATATCCTCTCTTTGAGGATGCCAGTGAATAGCTTGTAGCTGATGTTTAAACAAGCTATGGGCCTGTAGTTATTTGGACTTGACAAATCTCCAGTCATAGAGATCAATACCGTGCGTCCTTCCACAAGCCACTGCGGGACGTGTTGTTTTCCGTTCAAGAAAGTAGTAAATATACGCGCTAGATTTTGGTGCGTGTAAGTGAACTTCTTCCATCAAAAGTTGCTGATTTTGTCTGGCCCTGGCGCTGAAAAGTTCTTAGTTCTAGTGATAGCTTCCTTCTCTTCTTCAGCAGTAATTATTGGACACTCTGCCTCTGGACCCTGTAACCTTTGCCTTTGGCAAAAATTAAGAAACACAGATATATCAGAAGCGTCTTAATTTAGCTGATAAGTATCTCCATATACTTGCTCCTAGAAGACTTGAATCTCTTCTCAACTAGGCGGATTTTTAACGGCACGTGACTCTGCTTCGCTGTTGAAAAAGATCTTATTTTTTGCGTCCAGTGCTGTTTGTTGGTCAATAGTTTACACTTGTTCGGCGTGTGATTTGCTTTCCTTAAGTTTCGAGCAAGTGCCATAACTTTTGGAGTGAATTTTTTATTTGATGTTATGTAGCTAATGACGCACTGAATATTTGATGCATGCCGTCTCGCCGTTTCAATTTTAAACTGAAGCTGTGTAATACGGTCGCGAGTCTTACTCAGACGAACTGAAGTATCGTTACTTCTGTTGTCGCTAAGCAGGGAGACCGCCTTCTCGTAAACTACACAGTTTAGATTCCAGAGATTAACATCTTCGGGGAGCAAATCGGGGAGCACAGTATTAGCTCCAGCTAATTTGTCCATCCTGAGGAAGATTTTTGGTGGTTAGATCTCCTACTTCTCATGTTGCCATTATCGGCTATCTGCAAAGGTGGTCTTGCTGGAATGGGTGGAATGTTCGCTGGAGGATATTGCTCTTATTCTTGTTGATAAAGAGCTTCATATCCGTTTTTTCGCAAAAAGGATACCTGATCTGTTAAATACTGAGGCGTTTTATGAGTATATTCCGGGTGCATATTGACCCAACGGTCATGTAACCTCTTCATAAATCCTCTTCGCGCCGGTGAGCTTTTTTGCCAACAGGTAAGGATGTCCTTCCTGAGTTGGTCCGACCATTTAAATCGATGTTCTCGCGTTTGTCCGGGACCATTGCCTGGTCGTCGCCTCGGTTCGTTCCTATTGCCACTCCCAACTGAACCATGTCCTCCATCCGAGAGAGGCCGATTGTGGGTAGGACTGCGCGATACTGGTGTCGTAACCGCATAATTCGTTGCATTGGGGAGTTAGACCAAAGCAACGTGGCTGACTGCAAAAGCCGGAGCTCTCGAGCGATAGGGTTATTATTATTACACCATTAAGCCATTTCCCTTTCAGGGTAGGCGTGACTCGCTCGGCTGGAAAATAGTAATGTGGGGAAGGAGGTATAGATTTGTCAGATTGATCTAGAATTTTCGTGTTATTTATTTAAATAACACGTTCGTTCCGCAACAATGCTCCAACCCAGGTTGCTGATAAATCTCTTTAGGCGATCATCCCAAGTGAAGAGCCTCACAAGGTTGTTATGTGAGGTTCCCCACTCAGGCCCATTAGTTTTATTACATTTAATGAAATGTGTTATAAAACCAGTATTCCAGTTGACTTCACATTTGGATAAACTTCAAAATTGTAATTATTGTAATTATGTTATATTTGACCGTAAAGCCAAATCCACCAAAAATTATTTTTAATTTTGTTCTCGAGCGTCAATATAATCTCCCACTTTCTTTGTTAGTTTTGGAGTAAAATGCATTTTAAAAATAATTCTTTTGTACAGTTTTAAAGAATAAACTTTTATCATTGAAAAATATTTAAAACCCCCAGTAGGATGCGTGGTTTTTTTGGAGTTTTGGAAAAGGGGTCGGCATGAGTGGTGGGAGGGGGCATTCTAAATGGCCGACCCCTTTTCCAACGCCCCCAAAAAAAAGAAGAAAAAATCTAATAATTCATTTCTGTCATTTTTCTCGAAAAATATTAATTTTATAAAAAAAAAAGCATATTTATAAAAGATATGTGATTCGAAGAGATCTACAACGTTTGTGAACAATATTTTTGTTCAAACTCAATATTTTTCGAGATTTTGAAAAAAAGTCAAAATTATTAATAATTTCATTTATATTGATCAGCGCCAAAAATCCTTTTAGTGCGTTTAACTAGGGTCTAGAAGGAACTCCTAAGCCAAGTATCAAGTCAATATTCTTGGGTGACCTTTTCGGAAGTATAACCAATTGATCTTAGGTTTAAGGTCATATGACTTCAATATAGTCATTCCGCTTTACATAGAATGGGTCGTTTTGTGCGTAAAATGACCCATGCATGTAAGTGGCATGACTATTAAAATTAGATGACCAAAACCGCAGATCAATTGGATTCTTTTATCATGAAAGTATAAGGGGATATTAGCAAAGTAATCCCACACAAATTTGGCCCTTTAAAAATAAAGAGTTTTAGAGTTACGTACAAAACAATTATTTTTCAAATCCATTTTTTTTCGAGAACAATGTTGAAAAAAAGTAATTACAAAAAAATTCTGAAAATTGTCTTCCATCACTACAAATTGCATTGTGTTTTCCTTATAATCAGAACATACAGCTGCAAATGAAATAAAATAAAATAAATCAAGAAGCGATGTTTTAGATTGCCGGTCTTAATTCATCTCTGCATTTTTCAAACTTTTTTTCTATGAAATACAAGCACGCGTTCAAGGCAAGTCGGTAGACTGACTGCAAACATACCTGCTTCGCATAAGCGCACAAAACTCGCGCGCCATGCAAATGATAATATTACTTCAGATTAAAGTACTTTATCATTTAATCTACTTGAGACACTATGAATTTGGTAAGTGGATCTATAAAATCGGAGAAAGTATATTTCCTAATTATGTTATTCATCAAACCTACATTAAATATAAAATATGCCCCTATTTTTCTATTGTTCAAAATGTCTGTGTAAAGCATTCTACGCAGGATTAAAGTTCTCTGATTAATTATTTAACGGTACCATTCTGTTGAAACAGATGTTGACGAGACGATTGGAGTTTAGATCTGCACCTGTTCGTAACTTACCTGAAACAAACCAAGAAAGAAAAATCATTAGAATACATTATGAAAATTATAACTTGAACTCTCTATGACAAAGTGTTGACAGATAAAGGCTTATTTCTTATTGAAAGTTACAAAAGTATTTTAAAGAAATAAAAACAGTCGTAAAAAGCTGTAAATGTTTCAGTTCAAGTGAATAAGATTAATTAAAATTCGAAATAAACATTTTTAGTTCAAATAATAGAACAAAGATAAGTGAAATAATGTTAACAGGTGAATGAACTTGGGCTTCATTCATAAATTACTTTGTCGTATACTTTTTGTCAATAGAGAGCTTACCCAAATGTGACTTGCGATATATATTGCAATCTTCATCGAATATGTGGTCTAGATGTCACTGTAAGCAGTATAATAATTAAGTGGTCTGGCAAATTTATTACTGGTAGGGCTAAGCGAGTAACCTCAGTAGCTTAGTGGATGCAAATTCCTTCATATGAATTATTATTATTATTATTATTATTATTATTATTATTATACCATTAAGCCATTTCCCTTTCAGGGTAGGCGTGACTTGCTCGGTTGGAAAATAGTGAATAGGTATATAGGTATAAAGTAGTTCGGTATATGGGTATAAGGTACATAGGTATATAGGTGTTAGGTATAGGTGTTTTAGATTGATCCGGAATTCTGGTATTATTTATTTAAATGACACGTTCATTCCGCAACACTGCTCCGACCCAGGTTACTGATCAATCTCTCTAGCGATCACCCCAAGTGAGGAGCCTCACAAAATTGTTATGTATGGTTCCCCACTTGGGCCCATTATTATCCAAGGTCTTTGTTTCAGGCGCCATTCACTCTATTGTCACTCTGTTTAACAACTATTTGTCGCCACACTTTTCTGTCCTTTCATACTACTCTAGCTTCCTTCACGTCCATGCATTTTTTCATGCAAGCTCTCGTGTTTCTATGGCTTCTTATGTCTCTTCGGATTAATGTCTCATTCACAGATTCTAACCATTCTTTCAGCGGTCTACGTCTGGGCATATCTGCCATTTACTTTACCTTTACACACTTGTTTGGTCAGTCGTTCATCTTTCATTCTTTCAAGATGTCCGAACCATCTTAACTGATTTATGTCCCATGTTCTTCATGCTTGTATTAAGTTTATTCAACATTCTTTGCAAGTCCTCGACTGATTCTGCCATAACAATTTTGTCATCTGCGAAAGCTAACCCACGTACCTTGACTGTTTCGAGATCTAGACCTTCTTCGTCGAAGAGGGAAGTTCTTACACACTTATCCATGAATATGATAAATAGCCACGAGGACATAATTGCCTTATCTATGCGTTCGTTTATCTTATTCTGAAAATCTATTCGCATTTCCGGTTTCTGTAAATTTTCGACGTTGATTCGCGTTTGTTTCGTTTGTTTGGTTCTCTTTCTTCTCCATCTCCGCCCTAAGTTCATCTTGGAGACTAAAAGGTAATGATCAGTATTGCATTCGGCCTCCCTCATGACTCTTGTATCTGTAACTAGTTCTCTTAGTCTTTTACCTGCAATAACGAAGTTAATTATACTGCGGTTATTTCCTTTACACCAGGTCTAAGTGTGGATCATTTTATGTCGAAGCCAAGTATTTGTAATAAATAGGCCCTTTTCTAAGCATAAGCTAACTAATTTTTCCCCGTTATAATTTCTTCTTGTTGGGTCCCCAAAATTACCTAGCACCCCTTCTGTATCTGTATCCTGACGTTGGACGCCGACCCATCCGTTCATATCTCCTAACAAAATTATTCTTTCACCTTGATCGCAAATACTTATTGTATCATTTAAGGTGTCCCGAAAGGCGTCTTTGACTTCTCTCGGGTCACTATCAACTGGGGCGTAGCAGACTATGATAAATAATCTGCTCATTCCTACCTTCATTCTAGCCCATAGTAATCTGGGTGAGACAAAACTATGATCATTGAGATGTTGTCTTGCTTTTCCATTCATAATTAAACCGACCCCTTGACTACCATGTGATTCGCTATCTACTCCTGACCTAATTTCACAACCGCCTTTCAACACCCCATTTTCTATGTTTCTAGTTTTACACCCCTTTTTCTTCGTCTCAGGTATACAAAGAATATCTAGTTCCTTTATGTGCATAGTTTCTCGTAGTTCTCTTATTTTAAGATCACTCACTCCTCTAGCATTCCAAACACCCAGTCTCCATTCATCGCCCGAAACTCGACATTTACGTTTCCCGTGTGGAAGCTTTTCGGCAATCAAAGTTTCAGTTCATTCCGAGGCTACTTTTTTGTTTGTATTATTCATGTTTAGATGGTACTCCCAACTATCACCTGTATGCGCGAGATTTGTTTTGCGAGTCGAAATCATGTCCGAATTAAGCAGTGATTTTGTCTTATGGTGGAGTCAAGCTGTAACGTCAGTCCCACCAAAACTTCTGTTACTGAGGGGGGGGGGGGGGGGGGGACATGAGAAAGGAAACCGAAAGTCTCAATAGGTTGATGATTTATGCTGAGAAGGTCACCAGTTCATATGTTTCCATCTGCCAATTGCCGGCCCACCTCTAAAACAGGAGCCAATAAATCTTTTTTTTTTTTATAAATCTTGTATGAAATCGTTAGTATACAGAGACACAGTTTAAAGGAAAGAGGCCTGATAATCGAAATTTTCATCTCTAAAAATTTTTTAAGAAATTTTCCTTCAGTAAAGTTAATATAAATTGGTTATATTTATCCACAGGTGAGTACAGTTACCCATTTCGCATGCATTTTTTATTTTTACATGCATCCAACCCATTTTCTCTTTTATGAAATTAATTTGTATAATAAATTTAATCTAATCTTTGATTCCAGTAATAATTTAAATATTGCCAAATACAAATGCTTACAAATTAATTTCGATATACTTGTAAGGAATACAATTTTTATTTGCGCTCACAAATAGAAGCAATATTTTCTATTTCTAGAATATAAACAAAAAACTGGAATTGCATGTTGCATGGATCAGAGATCGAAAGTCGAAAGACTCAAAGATGTAAAAAAGACTGAAAAGAAAACGTCTGCTGCATTCGATAATAAATTTGAATCGGAAGAGTCATAGTGACAACATCCAATGTCTTATTTTGTTCTCTGTTTTAAAGTGTGAATACCAACACTATCGACATTTTTTTATTCAACTCATATCAAATGGAAGTTATTAAAATTTAGGAGAAAACAACGTTTTTTAGAACCCCATATATATTTAATAATACATGCTATTAAGGGCAGTGACACTTATCCGATTCCCACTTTACTAAAATTTAAAATTTTGTTTGGATCATACCAATTACACACGGAATGAGATTTGAGCTGAAAGTTTGGAAAAATAAAGAAAAGGGACTAAGGACCGTTCATGTACTAATAAATTTTCACAGATACAAAAACAGATGTTCCCAACAATGTTTTTTGTTGCAATTATACAAATTTATGAGTACTTAAACGTTCCTTAGTCCCTTTCCTTTATTTTTCCAAACTTTCAGCTCGATATCTCATTTCGTATGGAATTGGTATGATCCAACAATAAAAAGTCGGTAAAGTAGGAATCGGATAAGTGTCACATGCCCCTAAATAAATATTAAAAACAATATTACTTCCGAGTTTGTAACTTACAATACATTAATACAATACATCTAGAAGTATTTTAATTTAACACGGACACGAACTCTCGAATGCTCTATATGTCGGTAAATGCTGGTAACAGGAATTATTTGCGTTGTCTGTTTATAGCAGAAATATAAAAATAAGGTATTATGTAGTTAGTTTTAATATTGTCCATAGCTTTTCCGTAATTCATTGTCCTGATAACGATTCAAAAATGTTGACGAATGGACAAAGTGTGAAAGATAAGAAATTATAAAATCAATTTTCTTATAATTAAGCATTTTTAACTGCGGCAATAAAAAGTTAAAAAAAAAATAAAAATTTCCGAATTGAAAAATTCAATAGATATTTTCCAAGTTTTAAGAATGTGAAACAATTTTAAATTGGAAATATTCCAACATCAATAATTATAACTTTGAAGCATTCGGACTTGAGCAATTTCAACGTCTAGGAGTAAAATATATCTTTTTTCGTTAAATGGAATTATGACAATTTGATCATTTAGTATGGTTCGAAATATTTTTCAACACTTAATAGAGGGGTCGCCCATAGATTACGTAGCGCTTTTACGGGGCGGGGGGGGGGGGAGGTTCAAGAGGAGCTGTTATGGTGCTGTTACGATGGGGGAGGGAAGAGTAGTGATGCATATCGATCATTTTGAAATTTTTCAAAAATCTCGTCAGATTAAATTAAAACCTTGAGCACCATACTCATCACATCGAGACGAGCGATCACTTAGTCGAGATGATCGTATCGTCTCGATCGACTTTTTTCATTGCAAATTCTTGATCTCCATCACATTTCAGTTCCATCTGACTATGTTTCAAGCAAATCTCGATTTTGTCCAAAAATGATCGATATGCATCACTAGGGAAGAGCTTTCAAGAAATGTAACGTAACACTTTTTTTAATTTTATAATTTAAAAATAATAGTTAATTAATATAAGAGGCTAGGCCGAAGAGAAAATAATTATTTTTTGAAATCTGTTTTTGGGATATGTGGAAAAGTTGTCTGTCCTATCAGAATAATCAATCTTTTTTTTTTAACATTTTAGATATGACTCTAAGCCACCATAGATGGTTTGAAAGCTTTCATTGTTTGAAAAATTAAAAACATTTTGTAAATTTTGAAAAATTAAAAAAGTTTTTTAAATTTGAAATTTTAAAAGTTTTCCTATGGGTTCTGTTCGAATGGAAAAAACACCACTATTTTTTTAATGTGAATAAATTTCTTAACTCAGTCACTAAAAAATACTCCAAAGATGGAAAATCACTATCATTAAAATGTTAAAATTTTTGTTTAATTTAGGAAAGTAAAAATAAGTTTCTCTAAACGAAACGAGAAAAGATTAGGAAGAAGACCTTTTTCAATTGGGAACAGGCATTCCATTAACCAAATCCAAACAATGTAATTATTTTTGTTGATATTTCAAAAAATTCTAACTTAATGCAACAATTTTTCTCTGAAGTATGACTTCATATTACTATTTTGAATCGAAAATTGTACACATAAAAAATTCACAATAATTTTTGCACCGATAGAAATTTTTTTTTAAATTTCAACCTTCCTGTGGTAACAAAATCAGATTAATTAAAGTTACACAACAATGAGGGGGGGGGGGGGGGCGTATGGTGATTTTTACGGCATCGTCACAGATTAGAATAATTGTTTTCAAGATCAATCTAGGAGCTCATGGATTTAGTACCTGTAATAAATCTAGAAGTTCCTAGATTGATTTTGAAAATAATTATTCAAGAACATTCGAGAACTTTCGATGTTTTTAATCCGTGAATGACGATGTCCGTAAACGTCGGTAATCAGAATCTGTATTTAGGAACACTCCTGTCTATCCACTCAGAAAAATATTTACTTTAAATTAGGTAAAGATACCGTTTCTTTAACATAATTTTTATCATTTGGCCAAGAGAAATTCAAAATGAAGACAATCATTTTAAATTAATCAAAAACTTGTGTTGGAATAAAAAACTATTTCTTTAAACCAAAGAAAATTCTTTGAATTAAAGAAACTTTTCTTTGCCTGAGAGTCAATAAATGTTTGGTTTTCATTCAAAGGAATTGTTTTTGAAACAAAGAATCTCTTTTCTGAGTGTCCAATTAAATTTTACTTTTATCTTAAAATTAAGAAAAAATAACAGTATTTCTAAGTGAACATAAAATTGTTTACAACTAAAGATACCTAAAATGTGAAACTTTTTTATTACAAATACCGGAAATCACTTTCTGGTTGTTAAAAATGTGCAAAATTGAACTATTTATATTTAAAGAGGGTGAAAATGAAATGATTTGAAATACGAATCCAAAGTTGAACATTATAAGTTTTCAACTCTGAAAAATTAGAATTTAAAGAATTCAAAATTTGAGAATGTCGTTTATGAAAATAAAAGAAGTTTCTTAAAAGGACTTCGACCAATTATAACTAGCTTTTTCTGTGCGAGGTCCTTTTAATATTCGAAGACTAAAAAAGAGCACAAAATTGATATAATACCAAATATTCACAATTAAAATTTAAGATGCAAAATTTTAAATAGAATCGGCATTAATTCTAAGTTAAACTACTAATAACTTGAGGTTTCAAGAAGCAAGCAAAAGTAAATCTGAAAAATGTAGACTCTGCCAATTAAAGTCCTTAAAAAATTCATTATTTTACATCTGAATTATATGAATACGAATTTAAAATGTAAAGCTTAATAATTTAAACGTTTTATCTCCCCGATTATCTTGAAAGTGGCCAGGTAAACCAATCAAAAACAAAAATAATTTAAAATTTCCGCGTGTCGATATTAATTCCTTGTTTCTAATTACAATTAGGAAGTAAGAGAATGGTCACTCATGACGGAAGTTTGTCTGAAGTTTGATGCATTTCTGTTAAAATTACACTGAGCATTGCGATTCAATTATATACCTCTTATTTTAATTTCAGCCTCGATGTCAGTTCGGCTTACGGCGTCAGCCTTGCTGATGCATGGCAGAAAGGGCAAAGAGCGAGGAAAGTTAATAGACAGATAAATAGCTGGGTTGTAGACTTATGCACAAATAGATAAGTATAATCGAAGCAAGGCATCCTAGTAATTTACAGGTGACATTCCTCTGAGCTCGTACAACGATATACCCCCTCAGTTCACCCAACGTCAACACCATAATTATTAAACGCAAAATAAATAGATAGTACATTTTATCATCCGAGAATAAAGAGAAAATTTATTTATGCGCAATTTTAATTTAATGTTTGAAACTTGTTGTGCATATCATCTCTTCAGAAACCGTTAGACTAAAACAAAGTCGTTAAAGGTGTTGCGCTAAGCTAATCTTTTTCATCTACTTACTTGTATGGTTTACTTACAGATTTGCAGAAAATGACACTGAAAAGATTTCTTTTTTTTGTTATCTACTTCTTTTATCTGCAGTGAAACAACGCGAATTTTGTACATTATTACACTAAAAAAAGTGATGGAAATTTCAGTTGAAAGAGTCTGTGACTTTAGGATAGGTCTAAAAGCATTTGGAAATTTGAAAATATCGTATTGGAAAAGCATGCAAATAGTGCTTAAAGAAATATAAGATTTCTTAAATTGCGTCCAGCATAGTCAGTGAAGCACTCCTAGACTCCATGAACAAAGCGTCACAGAAAAATTGGTCAGCCATTCAACACTCCAATATTAAATGCTCGAAGAAAATCAAGAAAGGGTTCGTAGACTGTCCAGCTAGCCATTTATGCTAATAAACAATAAAAAATTCTTTTTTAAATTTATAATATTATTATCTTTAACTTATATATTCATTTAAATATAATATAACACACATAATTACTACTTAAATTATTCGCCTGCTTTTTACGCTCTAAAAATTCGGACGCGCGCTGCGGGAATTAGATCTACCTATCCTCTAGACACGAGACTAACGCAACTCATTCCTAACCGCTCAAGTCCCTCGGCTAATCATTCGCGCTGAAAACACGGTAAAAAATCTTGACGTTGTGCTACAGCTGAACACTTTATGACCGCGTGAAAAGAATTTGAATGAGGGCTGCGAATTAGACAACTTGCTGCAAGACTGACTTTGCATAACAAATTAAACACATTGTTTAAACAATTTTTGTTTAAATAATGGAAAAATATCATTTTCCAATGAAAATTATTTTTTGACCAAGGGATGATTTTACGTTAGAAAATATGTTATTTCTTCATTTAAAATATAATTGTTTAAATAATTTTTTCAAACTTGTGTGATATAACATAAAAACTAATCGCACCGTTCGATTCTATGGAGAAAAATATAGAATCCATGTAATGGAAATGTTTTCAGACAATTTCATATGTAGTATAAATAAATAATGACATAGTACTATGGCACATGATAACATTTCTGTTTGAAAATTGTACTGAGTTATTCTTATTTTTTAAATTAAAGAATTTGATTCTAGATTGAAGAAATTAAAGAATTTGATTCTAGATTGAAGAAATTAA
>CAKNXH010001073.1:879683-894559 GCA_932178445.1 Andricus quercusramuli
TATACTGATTTACAACTGGCCCAGTACTGACCGTCACCACTGGTGAAATACCAGCACAGGAGTTCCGCCCACAGTTGGCGTGATACTGGTATACTATTGGCCCAGTACTGATACGCATTGCTGGTGAAATACCGAAAAAAGAATTCAGCCAACGGTTGGCATTATACTGGTTTACTACTGGCTGAGGAGTAATATGCATTACTGATGAAATACCGGCACCGGCGTTTCGCCAGCGATTGGCGTAGTATTGGCTACATACCAACTTCAAGTGCTGATTCACAACCGACATAAGATTTCAGCCAATGGTTGGCGTGATACTGGCTCTACTACTGGCGCAGTACTGATATGTCACATGTGGAAATTTTGGACTTGGGCCATTACTAACAACGGGCGCAGTACTGCGTCTGTAATGGCTAGCTACAGCGGGCTGACCAGTACGGGCATAGTACTGGCTGAAACCCATGAATAGTACTGCGCCAGTGCGCAGGAGTTACGCCAATCGTCGGTTCAATACTGGCACTTTACGGGCCCAGTAGTAAATGCTAACAATGCCCAACCTTTATTTGCAAAAGTTGATACATACTGGCGCAATACGGGCAATGCTCACCATGCAAGCAGCGGTCAACCCTTATTTCCCGCAGTTATGCCAAGCGTCGGTTCAATATTGCAGTACTGGCCCAGTACTGGTCACCAGTACAGATAATCAGCCATTTCATCGTTACAAATTTTAAATGTTCATAAAAAATTACATTTCCTGTCATTGTAGAAAGCTGTAAAATAGTCTAAATTGACAAAAAACGAAATCTTACACAAAGAAAAACTGTAATCGATTTAAATTATTTATTTAAAAATTATTTTATTGATATTCCTGTTAACACTTCATATATTTTACATTCACATATCGTCGTATAATAATAAATATTTTATTAGAAAACAAGAGTTCAAAATTTGGTGTTTTAACATTTTGAACTGTAGCTTATGAGGATGGCTTTTTCATAGAATTTCAACTTTTAAGTTTAGCGCAATGGTTAAGACTCCCGACTGCTAGGCGATAGATTCAGGTATAGATGTAGGTTCGATTCCCCGTGGCGTTAGAAATTTTATTTGTAATATAATATTTAAAATTGTAATATATGTATTCACTCTACACAGGTCCATTAATATTCAAAGTCAAAATGCTCGCAATCAATTAATATTCATTTTTTAAATACCTTTTTGTCATATCGTTAGAGTATAGCAGTAGTAGGTGCTACTAATCTGCAGTACCGGCCCAGTAATGAATTTTAGTGCTGGCCCAGTACTGCACGTCAGTACCTAGCCTTGTTTGCATTATTGGTTCAGCCAGTACTATGTCTGTACTAACAGAGGGTACCGAACCAGTACCAAATGTGAGTACTGTCCCAGTACTGGCCAAATACTGCAAGTCAGTACAGAACATTGTTATCATTAGGGGTTTTACCGGTATAAAGCCAGTAGTCATGCCAGTATTACACCAGTACCGCGCCAGTACCGCACTCCGCCCGGCGGTACTGGCGCGGTACCGCGCCGGTGGTAAATTTCCCCCTGGGTATTACCAAATAGGAAATCTTCTTATAAAAATAGTATAACTTATTATTTATGTATTAAAATGTCAAAATTTAAGCATTTTGCCCCCATTTGCTATCCGTTTTAGTAATTTTTCTAACCTAAAGTTTCTCAGTGTATATTAAATCTCATACAGATTTTTCTAACAGTGTAGAATAATAAATATCATAGTCTTGATCATATTAAAACCTTCGTAAAAACTCAGCATACCAATGTTTATAGTGGTGCATAACGATACGAGATGATCGTCGGTCTCGTTGTATTTTGTACGTATAACGAGCATTTGTGACATGACAGGTTAGCGCCAATAGTATCATAATGACATCGAACGATTTCGAAAGAGAAATTCACAAAATTGGAAAAAGACCTGCCGCAGCTGATCATCTTCAGGAGGGCTCACATGAAGATTATTAAATAATATGACAATCACTTTTACCTTGTCTATGACAACAGTTAATCTAAATTAAATCAAATTGTTCATAACATTTAAGATACTCGTATAAAGAAGCCTTATTACCTATGATTATTTTTTGTTCCAATTACATTTTGATGCTAATCTGATGTAATACTAAGTTGAAATCTTAGTTTGACAAAATACAGAGCCGTTCTCAATATGAGCAATTCATTTTAATTTCAGATAATTGAATTACAAATTGTAAAAATAAAATACTTTTGATCGAATACCTGTAATTTAACTTCGCACGATGCATTTAAATTAATTCTTATTATTATAAAGTAAAATTATCGATCAATCTCGTATGCTAAGAGATGATCGCTTCAACGATGCAAAGTGAGACAAGAATTTGTTTTGAGAAAAAACAAACGTCTTTGTCGAATATTGGAAGTTCTCGCTATTTTGATCGTTGTGCATGTCTAAATGTTTATAATATTTGATTACAATAAATTCAATTTTTCTTAATTTAATGAGTTTTTAAATTATTTTCATATGTACCCGGTTTTACCCTACCCACGAGGCAAAACCGGAAATTTTGCGTTTTTTTAAAACATTTTTTTAAATATGAAGAAAATTTTTCATTGCATATCTGACTTCACTTTCTTATAGTTAAAGAATGAAAGAAAACTTCTCACTTCAAATACAAGATTTTTAGCTTTTCGCTTTTGCACACGATACCATCAAAGACAAAGTACCCGGTTTTACCCTAATCCCCCTAATATGTGTAATTAATAATAATTAATAATTGATGTAATATCATGTAATCTTGTAATCTAGTGTACACAAAAAATCGAAGTGGTTAATTCCTCGCCTTGGGTTGAAGGGTGATTACTTAAAATGATATTAATTGAACTTTATTACTCTATGTGCTTGATAGAATGTTACGTTAGTCGTTTTATGAAATGGCTATAATAGCTACATAGCTAGTGAAACTCCGATCTATTACACTAACTGTCTGAAGGTGCTTGTTCAGATCATGAAATTTGGTTCCACTGACTTTTCAGTTAATTTTCAGTGATTGAGATATACATAAGTACGTCACTCATTATCAGTACATTTTTACTGATTTCAGTTAAGACTAAACAGTTCTGTGTTGTCATTTAATGAACTGAGAGCGAGATAGGGAATTTTGCGTCTGAACCAAAAAATATTGAAAGTAATTAATTACTGCCTATTTTAAAATTTCAATTACTTTACTAATATTTTGTCATTTTAAAAATCAGTCCGAAGGTTTATGGATTTATCAATACATACAAACATACAACTTTTAAAATTGATAATTTAAAATATTCTTAAGTTTCAAAAGTTCGAAGTTAAACATTTTACTGTTTCAAAGAATTTTAATTTCAATGTTGTCAAATTTGGATGTCATCAAATAAAAAATATATATATGTATGTAAGAGGATTTCACTGGTACACACGCGGGGCCTATAAATAATAACTTCTTGAGAGAAAGTGTATGTGTGTGTTTACGTGTGTACGAATGTTTGTCGGAGGCTATAGATAAACTCTTAGGCTGACAAGAGTGTTTGAGCCTCTCTTTTGCGCACTTCGATTGCCATTTATTTTTGCTCATTGTGATCTTTTTTCGCTTCTACAATGTCTCTCAATTCGGCAATACCCATCAATTGCAATTAAATATAATACACTAGAGCCGAAAAAATGAGCTTCTAAACAAGACTTCAGGCTTTTTATAAATTTAAAATAATTTCAATTTATTTCTAAATCTGAACGGATCTTTTAGTAAGTTGCATTCTTAAAATTTGTGTCCTTTGGGATCTTATTTAATCAAAGTTGAAAATTTTCAAATTTGAAACTATAATCAACAGAATTTTCAAAAATTAAATACTGTAAAATTTTAACAATCCGCAGAAAAATTGTAATTTTACAATTATATTCAATAAATACTGTAGTATTTGAAGGGTATGTAAATAAAAATGAGTAAATTATTTCTGAAAAGAAACATACAAATTATGAAAATGTGTAGAATTAAAATTCTTTATAAATCTGAACTAGTAAAATTCACTAATAATTGATAAAATTTTACTAATTGTTGCCAATATCATAAAATAGTACATTAATCTAGTAAAGGCCTTTTCCGGTTTTTTGATGTTTTTATTTAAATATTGCCGACATGTTTCGACTCGGATCCGAGTCCTTTTCAAAGCGTAGTTCTTATTATTAATTAGGAAAATTAGAAATTAGGAAATTAGATAAATAAATAAAATTGAATTTTATTAATTAGAAATTAGAAAAATTTTAATTGTAGATTGCACATAGTTGTCAAGTATAAACATTTTTGAAAATTTTTAAAATTGGAGCATCATAACCCCGAAGTTTAAAAAAAAATCGTCCCTTAGGAAATAAATCCTACAGAAAATTATTATATATATATATATATATATATATATATATATATATATATGTATGTATATATATTCTACATTTATAAAAAAGAAAGTGTTAAGAGTCTTGTGGCATGTTACATTACAACGACACAACTGCGAATTTCTATGAAATTAAAAAATATTTATATTTACACTTATGTATAATATAACAGTATTTCTTGTCTTCAAGGATCAAAACCCATTTCAATAATTAATCAAAAAGTTCGGAATCTGTCTAACATACATGATAAGACATTAATAAAAAATTTATATAATATTTTAAACCTGAAATTAAATTCCTAAGACGTCCAGGGGGGTTCTTATCAATGAAGAGATCAATCACAAAACCTCAAACTCAAGCTACCAAGAATGTTGAAAGACCTTGCATCATGGTTGTGCAAATAGCAAAGGCTCAAGTAAGAATGTCTTGGAAAAACTAAGGCCGGATAAAAAGAATAAGAGAACGAAAGGCATTCACTGATTCCCAAGAAAAAGAGAAAAAATTTGCTTATGAGGTTACTTCAATATATCAAAGATTTCGAAACATTTAAATATCAATGCTTTGAAGTTTGTCAAAAAAAAGCATGGCCTGAACTTTGAACTATAATGATGACGACACACCTGTCAAAACAATGGAAGGATCATGAAGTTGGTGTACCCAGTATAATTAAAAATTGCCAATCGTTACTGGGTAACAGTTTGCTGTTTCCATTGAAAATTTTGTTTATGTGACATCTCTTTGAGATGAGTTAGTTCCGCACGAAAAATGATTTAAATTTTTTGGGTGAAATCAGTAATAACTATTCAAAATTGTTCGGATGATGTATCTAAGCTGACGAAAATCACAGATAAAAAAAATTACAGACGAAGTTTAAAAATTTCAACGAAATCAGTGAAGATCCTGCAACCTGGGAACGAAGGGAGAGAAAAGAAGAGGTTTATTCTGGGAAGACTCGGAGAAAATTTATTCTTCTTGGTGTTAATTCTGACATGATTTTCTTCCGTAAAACGTAAATTTTTTTGTTTGATTGCCTTAAAGTGGTGTTTATGAAACTGGACGTCAGAATAATTATTGATAAATACATCAACAAAAAAATCATTTTAATTTTGACTTTTCAGTAATATATATCATGAGCATCAAAAGGAATCCAAAAATCTCAGTTCTGGTGGTCAATGCGATCCGAAGGCTTCAAGATGTCCAGGGCTCAACATCGAAGGAAATAAGTAATTACATCGCCAAGGAATATGATGTTCCTGGACAAGATATTAGAAGACAAGTTCAACTAGCTTTGCGTCGGGCTCTTTCATATGGAATTCTAGAACGTACAAACGGGTAAAAAATGTTCCTTTTTTCAAATGGAGTTTTTTTATTACAATGTTTGACTTAAATTGTGAATTAAACTAAGCTTTTTCTTCAAAAAAGGACATAGCTTTCAATTATTGATTTCCTGTTTTCAATGTTGATTGGCTTAAGTTTTATAATTTAGGAGACTTAAATAAACTTTTTTTTTCTAAATAATGTAAATAAAATGAATTGAAATATAGGCAGAATTAAAGAAGGATGCCTTTCTATTCATACAAAGTTTTAATAATGAGCAATTATAATCCAAAACTCTTGTCGCGATGGACATTTTTTAAAAATTAAATAGCCTATAATTTTGAAACTCGGTATTCACAATTTAAAACCTTAAAACATAGAAGAATATGAAAAGTGAATCACTTAAGAAGAAACTGTTTTCAATTCTAAAAACTTTAAAACATTTAAATTCCTAAAATATGAATGAGAATTGAATAATTTTAACATTAAGTAGACCGAAAGTGAAAAAATTAGACATTTCTAAGCCAATCTAGAACCAATTTAAATTATAAGCGTACAAAAATACAGAAGCATACATTTCAAAAGTGAAATGTTATAAATTACTTAATATAAATTTTTAAATAATTTTACATCTATTTCAAGCTTTCAAAATTTACTAAAGCAAAAATTTAAATTTTCATAACTGGGCAATCTCAAACACTCAATGTTGAACATTTTTAATGAAAATGTTGAAGAGTAAACTATTTCAAATTTGAAAAATTAAAGTTTAAAAGATTTTGAATTTGAAGACTTCAAGGGGAACCATTTCAAATAGTAACTGTTGAAGAATTAATCGTTTTAAAGTGAAAGCCGTATTCGAAATATGTACAAAATTTTAGTTATAAAATGCCAAATTAAAAAAATAAATAAAAGCATGAAATATGAGATTTAACAACTATAACATTAAAAATTGGAATTTTTAAAATAGAAGCATTCGAAATTAAATAATATGAATTTTGAATTGAATAATTCAAAGTGCGTAGTGAATGTTTAAAAATTTATAAATAAAAAAATCAAAGTATACACGTTTAAAATAGAACACTTTTTATAATCGCCGTACTTTGAGAATGAAAAATTGTAAAAAGAACAAATTATATATGCAATAACTTAGATTTTCAAAATAAAAAAATTTCAAATCAAAAGATGAAAAAATATCTTAAAAATGCACATTAACCCTATTTAAAAGAAAAGCCGTTTTAGAACAATCATTGAATGATTTATTCTGAACTTTTCATGACAGCCACTTAAAATATGCTATAAAATAATTATTAATCATTTTTTACAAAGCGTGATATATTGACTAATTTTTATAAAAAAACTAGTGTATCGTGTTTTTTCGAGCCGATACTACATCTTTGATTTCTGATATTCTAATTATCATTTCTGAACGTAAGTTTTACGATATTGTATTTATTCCTTAGCGGTTACTACGTCTGCAGTAATCCGGGTAAAAAAGCAGATACCGGTGAAGAATTAATAAGTGCACAAAAATTAGTTTGCCCGACAAAATGTGGAAGACGAAAAAAAAGTCGTAGTCGCAGAAGAAAAAGTTCATGTAAAAAGAGTAGGGGTAGGAGTAGGGGTAGAAGTCGTGGTCATAAAAAGAGACGAGGAATGAAACATGGAAAACGAACATGTGGAGGAAAATCTAAGTCGAGGAGGTCCAGGAAAAAATCTAGATCCATGTGCAGAAAACACTCAAGAAAGAGTAAGAGGAGTTGTGGAGGGAAAAGGAAAATGAGCAGAAGCAAGCGCAGAAAGAGCAGAAGCAAAAGCAGAAAAAGAAGAAGCAAGAGGAGTGGCTGCAGTCACAAGAAACCAAAAAGATGCAGTGACCTGGACATAGTGCCATCGTCTGAGAATAACAAGTAAAATATTCTTTAAACATTTTTTTATAGTCTACTCTATTTAAATCATTCAAAATTGAAAAATTTATCAAAAATTATAATTTTTCGAAATTTTTCATTTTATAACCACTTAAAATCAAATAATTTCATATTAAACCGTTTAACATTTTTTTTAATTGCTAAAAATAAAGCTTCTAAAATGTACTTTCGATTTAGAAATTATAAACACATAAACTACGTTACCAATTTACTTCCTCGTGTTTCCTTTAAATACGAACTGGATTAATAGAACTCAATCATTTTTTTCGGTTAAAAAGTCTACTATTATATTTCTGGTTTGGAATTCATCTCGCTAATTAAAAATTCCACAAATCGTTTAACTACTTAGTTGAACTAGTTGTGAATTCAACCTCGAGTATTTCCACTTTGTTTGTAACTATAATTATATGGTGCTCATTTCACGAGCACTTTGCTTCCCGTTGGCAAATGTTTTTGCTTCTTCATAGAATAAGCATTAGTTATTTTTTTCAATAACAGACAAACCAAAGTCTTCATTTTAATCAATTTAAAAATACAAATTTACAGGAAATACAAAATTAGAAAATAATACAAAAAATTGTTTGAATACAAATACAAATCAGACAAATAAAATTTTGTATTCGGAATGCTAATTTTTTGAGCTGGAAAAGGGAAGGGAAAAGTTCTGTTGCACCCTACCCCTTTCCAAGCTTTATGATTTCTTTACAAACATTTGTCAGAATAATTTATTTGAAAATTGATGATGGAAAAGTCTTTTCTATTCATGCGTCAACTTTGAATTATGTCGATGAAAAAAGTTTTTTAGTTTGAAACAGATGATTCAAATATTAGAAATGAGAATGACTTCCTTAATCTTCAATAAAGTGTATTAATGTTATAGAGCAATCGATTTGCCTCGATTAAAGGAATCTTTTCCGTTCTTGCATCAATTTTGAATTATGTTAGTGAAACAATTTTTACTATAAAAAATCGTGTTTTCAAATATTATGCAATAAAATAGCTTCCTTACTCTTCAATAAAATGGATAAATGTTATAGGTCAATCGATTCGTCTTGCATCAACACAACTTTTCTATTCTCGCATCAACTATAAATTATGAGAATAAGAAAATTTTTAATATAAAAATCGATTTTAAAAATATATAAATCGCCATAACTTCCTTAATCTTTGATGAAATGTATTAATACTGTAGGTCAATCGATTCGTCTCGAATCAAGGAATCTTTTATATTCTTGCATCAACTTTGAATTATGTAGATGAAACAAGTTTTACTATAAAAAAAAAGATTTTTAAAGTATTATTGAGTGCTAAAAAAATGCAATAAATATTTTTATAAATCCTTCGGTCAGTTTCAAGATATTAGTGGGGAAAATAAGTTCTCCAAATTTCATCAATTTATCTGCAACCATTTTCAAGTTATCATGTTCACAAAAAAGTGACACACAAACACCCACGCCCACACAGACACACACACACCCACACAGACACCCACACCCACATAGACACCCACACACACACACACACACCCACACATACATCAACATACACACACGTCCGGACAATTGCTTAGAACATTGTATTAGACATTTTGAAATTGAGGAAGGTTTAATTAAATGATTTAAAAATTTTTTGAAATGTTACCATTACAAAGATTCCTCTATGAGGAAGCAAAATTTAACTACGTTGTTGAAAATTAATTTTTCGGTAGAAAATTCATCTCTTTAGTTGAAAGTTTATCTTTTTCAGTTAAAAATTCAATTATCCTTTTTGGTTAAAAATTCAACTCTATGGTTGAAAAATGATCTGTTTTGGTTAAGGATTCAACTATGGGGCAGTTCAAAAAATACGTAGCGCCTTTAGGGGGGGTGGGGGGGGGGTGAATAACATCAAGTGTTACGCCAATGTTAAACTTACCCACAATTACTATAGAAAAAGCGTTACGTAGGTATTTTGTTGAAAAGTCGTCTTCTTTTGGTTGAATTCAAGTGTGTTTGATTTCCAATTGAAATATTTTTTGGTAGAAATATCAATTATTATGTTTTGTTGAGAATTCGTCTTTTGTAGCTGAAAATACTACTATTTTTTTGTAAGTTAACTTTTATGTTGAAAATCCAATTGTTTTTTAGAAAAAATGTCTTTTTGACTTGAAAATTTAACAATTTGATTAAAATTTCCACTATTTTATTGAAAATATGTCTCTTTTGCTCAAAAATTAATCATTTTGATTACAAATTTATCTTTGTAGGTTAAAAATGCAACTAATTGGTAAAAATTGAACTACTTTGTTAAAAGTTTATTTATTTTGTTGAAAATTCAAATATTTTGTTAGGTCATCTTTTTTGGTTGAAAATTAAACTGTTTTATTGAATATTCTTCCTTTTGGATGATAAATTCATATTTTATGATAGAAAACTCATCTTTCGTGGTTGAAATTTCATCTTTATGATTGAAAGTGAACTTTTTTAAATTAAAAATCAACTGTCTTCTAAAGTTAATCTTTGACAGCAGAAAAGTCATATTTCTTGGTTGAAAGTTGCATCATCTTTAGCTTGGAAGTTCAAAATGCAATATATTTCGATTTAAAATGTGAAGAATTTAAAGCGGCTCATATTTGATTCAATATGGTATGTGTATTAATTTTATTTCAAAGAAGTAATTCTCCTATTTTCGTGAAAAATCAAACTATTTCCCCCGTTCTAGGAATATTTCGGGCAGTGAAGCCTAATATTTTAATATTTTTAATTACTATCTTGATTCACTATCGAAGCCAAAAACTAGGTTAATTACGAGGAGGAGGCCAGACAAAATTACGGTCTTCAGCGAGGGTGACAGGGGGTTATGAATAGCACAAAATTGGTAATGTAGTTTATGGGAGGCCCCTTACAAGCACCAAAACTGTTATAATCTCTGGGAACGATTTAAATTGCTTTTGCTAAAAATAATAAATTCCTGTCAAATCACAAATCCACTATCATTTCCTGATTTTCGGAACCAGTGGATACTCTCTAAAAATAGTTATTCTTTTAATTAAAATTCCTTTTCTGAATATAATTTTGAATTTTTCTGCAGTGAAAATTCAAGATCAAACAACGCCAGTCTCTCCAGACGTAGACCGAACAGCCCAGGCGGATCAACAATTTCCGGAAGTTCAGATGAAAGGAACGAAGAAACAAGACAGGATTCTCGAACTGTGAGAACCCCTGAAGGGGCATCGGATTGAGGTACACAAAAGACCATTGAATGATATAATGATGATAGTGATTTCATGAAAGAGATGTTTGAGTTAAATTTAGGTCCTCCATCGATCGGATTTTGGGCAATTCACCAGAATTTCGTAATATTGCTTTAGCCTTTTTGCCATAACGTTTCCTGTACTCACATTCATAACAAAACGGTTCTTAATATTCAAAGAGGACAACTCTAATCTAATTTTTAAAAAAACATCTACATTTTTTTAGAAACTTTTGACTTTCGATAATTAAATCTTAATAATAGATTACCTCGTTACATTTAAATACAGTTTTCAATTTTTAAGTTAAAATATAAATAAAAATAAAAAACTGAGACAATATTGTAAATCATCTAAACGCAATAATGCAAATTTCATTTTTCGCAATTCCATTTGCCAGACAAACGGTAATAGCGATGCAATAACATAGCATATTAATACAGTCTGCTTTCAGTCTGCAGCACGCCGGAAGTACCACCACGATATCACGTCCGTCGACCCAGGAAAATCAACCAACTGAAATATTTTGGAACTTCTTGACGTGTGGGATGTACTTTTTCACATTCGTTTACACTTTTTATACACTTTGTTTTTCTATACCATTTTTTTCTACGTCTCTTACCTTTGTTCTTCGATATTTATTTTTGTATCTGCGAAATACAACAGTCTCGTCCAAGAAATAGGAGATTTTATTACTATATTTCGAATTGAAAATATTTCAAATTCAACTTTTCTCATGTTCATTGTTTATTAAAGAGAAAGAAGATCTTTATCAAAGTTAATTTCAATTCTAGAGAAGTGAACTAGTTTCAATTAAAATTGCTAATTAGATGAAAGTCACTTGTATTTCGAAATGAAGGAAAAATATTCAACAGAGAATTCGTGATTCCACACATGAGAATTATTTTATTTATTAGTTTAACTATCAGAAATATCGCGTATTTATGAAAAGTATTAGGCGGCCCTGGTTTGGTCCGGCCTTGTCGTCTAATGATAGTCCCGCTAATGATGCGGCCACACACACACGCACACACACACACACAAACCACGTGTTCGCCTAGCGAGTTAAGCCTAGTTTGCTTTATCCTCGCCTTTATCTGTATTTCTAGAGATGGAATCCCACATAATTTTAGAGATTTGTCGCCAGAGTCTGATTTGATAGGTTTAAGGTTTCAAATTCATATAATTGTTCATTTTTTAATTTCTTTTCTTCCAATTATGCAGATATCTTCAACATTAAACACGTTCTAGAATTAAACATTTAAAATAGAATGTGTTTGTAGTTCTGAATATTTTAAAAAAGTTTCTGCTAACATAAGAAAGGCATCCATCAGTTTTAAGTAGGCCAAACAATTTTTGAAACCGGGAGAATTTTTCTTCCTAAAAATCTATTTTTCGAATTTTTCTCGTAAACGATGTATGATATCACAAAATAGAAAGTTATTTTTTATTGAATTTTTTTAGACTTGGAAACTTTTACCTTAACATTTTTTTTGTATCTGTCGTTGTTCGTGAAAAAATTAGATTTTATGAGAAAAAAATTCTCATGTAACTACGAAAGTTAGTTAGTATACATAAAACTCAATGGATTCCTTCCTTACAGAAGGCCAAATTAGGTCCAAAGTTACAGAAATTAAAAAAAAATTGTGTTTTTTGAAAACGAAAAACAAAATTCAAATACATCCGCGAAAGATTCTGCGATTTCCAGTGTAGAAATTGCCTGATTTGAAATGGATATAAACTCAATATGAAAATTTTTATTTGAACTCAAAACAATAACCAATTTAGCATAGACATTAATCCTTGACAATGGTCGATGTCGGTAATCGTCAAGAACAGGAATTCGTGTTTAGAACTTACTGCGTTATCAACCAATTTCATATCATTTCAGTTCAAATAATTTGTTTGGTAGTGTTTTATGTTCTTATTTGGTTTTGCCTATCTGTAATTTAATGACAGAACAATAAACCTGTACAGAGAATGCTAATTTCTGTGAGAATGTTCTTACTACTTTTTTGATTTGGTCATAAAAGATAATTTCACAGAAAGTTAGAGGAAAACTGCAAATATCTTCAAGAATGATTTGTGTCAAAGTGTTTTCCGAATTGTAGACACGTCACATCGTTCTATAATAAACGCACTTTCCGTGAAGTCACGAGGAAAGATCGGACATCACTGTCCAACATAAGACGAACTCGTGATAAGCACGCGCACTGATGATCCCACGCATGGCTTCAGATATACATATTCTCATATTGTAGACGCACACACTTGAATTTACTTTATTTTAAATAAACCCTTATTTCTTTATTTCCTCAAACGTTCCTGTGGCTTAAAAGAATTGTAATTAGTTTCCTATTATTTTAAACCATCTTCCGTTAAAAAAATATATATACTAGAGCAGGATGGCTACTTAAACTTGAAAAAATTCCAGGTTATTTCCCGGGTTTCCCGGTCAAAAATTACATTATCCCCGGCTGACTTTTAAGCATTTAGAACAATAATTATCTCCAAACAAAAATGCTTCGAAAACAGGGGAAATAGGGTAATTTTGTAAGAACGTAGTTAAATAAGAGGGGAATAAATTATTTCAAATAACATTAATGTAAATACCATATTCCTAAGATTTTAAATTGAAAGTTATTGAATTTCCAACCAAAAAAGATGAATTTTCAAATGAATAGTTGATTCAACAAAATTTCAAACCAAACAATTATTGAAAACCACACTGTTAGAAATATTCGGAAAATTCCGACACATTTAAGGTACTAAAGTAACTGAAATTTACGAAATTATGTTGCTGAAAACGAAACTCAGTAACTTTTATAGCAAATTTACTCAATTTCTTTCATACTTCAAAAACGGTATCTGAAAATTACAAATAGTTTTTTAAAATTCCTTAACGGTAACAGAAATATAAGGTATCGTAACTGAAAGAAGTGCGCAGTTGCATGCGCACTTGTTGCTTTTCGCTCGCGTTCATTGCGAGACAAAACATGGTGGTTCAGTGGCAATCGGCGGCTATAAAGTACAAAATGAAGTGGGATAATTCCATATTTAAAAGGATTCGATCCAGGTTTCAATTGGATGGTGAGTCCGCTATTTACGTAAAATGACGCCCTCCTGGGTAGATAGGTTAAGTCTGTAGTTTTTAATCGTTCTATATCTCATTGCTCTCATTTATTGATTCACAATGTAGATCAAGGAACAGATACTTTTAATTAATTAAAATTTGAAATTAATTTTAATATTAATTTGCAGTGTTTATTTGTCTTGAAAATATAAGTTATAGTAAAACTATATACGAGCGAAGTTTGTTTACAAATAACTACGTATATATCTATGTTATATGTATAATAAACTCAATGAATCAAATAAAAAAAAAACTCTTCATCGAGGGGTGTCTCACTCAGGATTCAAATGAAATCGTTCGTACAAAGTAAACGAAGTCGTACGAATCCTAACGATTTTTGACGAACCGGAATCTTTTTTTTGGAATCGGGAGCTCCGAACGCTATACAGTCACAGCGTTGCGGAACGTTGTACCTACGGATTCGTACAGAGTCCCACAAAGTTTGACGAATCCGAACGAATCCAAGCAGTGACTGCGAAGCGCGGAGTCGTACAATGTGTATAACGTACGAGTGACACACTCAGTGCTGAAATATTTCCTTTTTGTCTAATGATTTCTGAACATTAAAAATGATTTAAAGAACATTTACAAATGGTTTCAAGTTGAAGTGGCAATAGGGAAACTAAGAATAAAAATTAATATAAGAATTTAGTGATTAATATAATAATGAACTATTACAATTTAATTAATTCTGGAGTAAAAGAAAATTATGTTGACTTTGTCCTTAATTTTTAACGAGTAAAAATTAATTGACCAATTTAATTTATTTATTAATGTATAATTACAAATAGTTTTATTAATATTTAATAGTAAAATACCTTGAACATTTTCCAGAAAGTAGGCCTG